>VZQC01008145.1:0-10049 GCA_009823505.1 Rhizomys pruinosus
TGAAAACCTAGGGACAGTTTGCTTATTCCCAAACTATCACAAATTAAATACAGAACTTTTTTTTTTTTTAACTTCTGTATGTGTATGAATGTACTGTCTGCATGCAGGTTTGTGCACCCATGTCGTGCAATGCCGCGGAGGTCAGAAGAGGGTGTCGGATTCCCCTGGAACTGGAGTTCTCCTGGAATTGGAGTTTCAGGCATTTCTCAGCCGCCATGTGGGTGCTGCGGATCTAACCCGGGTCCTCTGTAAGAGCGCTCTTAACTGCTAGGCCATCTCTCCAGCCCCCAAATACAGAACTCTTAATATAATTTAAATGACCTACATAACAAAAATATCTGTGATAAGCCTGAATTTTTATTTCATAAAAGTCTGAATTATTTTTCCCAAGACTTCACTCTTTTAAAAAGTTGTACCTTAATATCCTTTTACTGAGAAGTCAGTGTTTCCCACTGAGATAAGCATTGTAATCTCTAGGAAAATGACTTGGGCTTGCAAAGTAAGTGGCTCAAGCTAATGGGGTATCCAAGAGCATGGGACAGGTTCAGCCATAAGTGTTTGCATGCTATTTTCTACCAGAGCTTTTATCATTTACCATTATTGAAACAAAAACATGCTCTACAAGGTGAGGAGTTCTGTCCAGTGAACATGTCAACAAAAAAACAGTCAAAGGTAACATAAGCACTGTGGATATTAAGCTTCAGAGTATATTTCATAAGTTTAGAAATATAGAGGTAGCTTCACTACAGCATTATCTCAAGTAGTTTTCAGTACATCAAAAATGTCTGCAATTACTTATTTTAAAAGCCTTATTTTAGAATAGTACAAATCCATAGAAAATGAAATTTAGTCAGAGTTCCATATATCTAATATCTAATTTTCCCATCTTTTCCATTTTACAAGAATATACTGTATGATAGATATGTCCCTTAGTCACAATTTTAGGTAATTGGATGCAATTTATTTAGAAAAAAGCTAAATATAACATCTCATTCCTTTGATGGTAAGTATAACTGCTATAAACTTAGTTCTAATGCTTACTTTTAAAAATCATTTATTTTATTTTATATGTATGTGTATTCTTACTGCATGTATGTAAATGCACCACATGCATGCAATGCCTACATGGATCATAAGAGTGTGTTTGATCCCCTTGAACTGGAATTATGCTCTGCTGAGAGATCCTATGTGGGTACTGAGAAATGGACAAAGGACCCCTGCAAAAGCAGCCACTGCTCTTAAGGGTTGAGCTATTTCTCCTGCCCCCTAAATGCTTATCATATTGTAGTCTACATTTGTGGTAAGACATGTTTTAATTTTGTTCAGTTCAAGATATTTTAAAATTTTCTCTTGAAATCGCTTTGATTCATATCTGATTTAATTTCCAAGGATTTAGAGATTTTCCAACTTACTTTGCTGTTGTTATTTATCTTTTCATTCCATCTGGAAATATATTTGATAAAACATATCCTAATAAAATTTTAAGATGCATTTTATGACCCAGAATGTGGTCTATTGTACTGAATGATCCTTTGGAGAGCTACAAAAGAATGTGTATTTCATGGAGTTCAGAAAGAGCATGCTATAATTTTCACTTCTATCAGTTTGATTGATAGAGCTATTCAATTCACATATATTCTTACTGATTTTCTGCCTCGTTGATGTATCATTTACTGATGGAGTTATTGAAGCATCCACATAGGTTATTTCTGTATTTCCTATTACAATCTACCAATTTTCACCTCAAGTATTTGGAAATTTTTCTGTTAGGAAAATCCAACACATGTTCATGATAAAATTCTCTTAGAAAAGCTTATTAACCTAATGCAGAATTTCTATAATACGTTTTCCAATAAGATAATGTAGTGGTTTTCCCAAAATTATCAATGGAACAAATACAGTTGCAACAAAAAAATGGTAGGAATTAATACTGTAGGTATTAATTACCATAATTATTGTGGAAATTATTTCTGAAACTTATGTGCAAGAAAAAGATCCAGCATATCCCAGTAAATACTGAAGAAGATGAAACCATTCTGCCTCATCTGCAATACTATCTTTACTCATCAATACACATTCATTTTTTTCCATGAGTTTTTGCTGTTAAATAATAACTCTTTCAGTCTTTGATTAATAGTTCTTAACCAGGAAAGCGCATATTGAAACAGCATTGAGATACCATTTATAATAGAGAAAACTGACAACAAATACAGGCAAGGATATAAGGACAGAAGAAGCTTTATCACTGCTACTCTAAGTGCAAACTCTTACAGCCATTATGGAAGTAAGTTTGTAAATATCTCAAAACTTTACAAAATAGAACTGCAATTAGTTGCCAGCTGAAAGAATTCTGGGTGTATACACACAGGACCTCATATTCTCCTACAGAGATTTTCTTTTTATAATCATATATATTTTCTTTTTCTTACAATATAAAGCATGTGGAACTAGCCAAGATGGCAAATAACACGTTAATAGATAAAGAAAATAAGGTACATACACAAACTATGATTTTTACTAATCATTAAAGAAAATGGAAATGAAATTTATGAGAAAATGGATGGATTCAGTGTGTATTATCCTAAGCAAAGTGATGCAAAATCACAAAGACAAAAGTGCAAATTCTAGCTTGAAGTGTATTTTGTATGTATATGAATTTCATAAATATGAACAAAATTATAACTGTAAATATGGCTTTGAGTTCACAAAAGGATGCTGATGTACATAGAGGCTTTAAGAATCAATTAGAACAAATTTTGATTGAAAATGATGTAATGGTACCTAATAATTTACATCCTTATTCAAAAAAAGGGCATTTTTCTGGAATCCAAAGATTCATATCCAGTCTTTTCATAAAATTTACCTCTCTCATTCACAACCCCCATAAATTGTTCCTGTATTTTCCCCACCACTTTCCCCTCTTTATATTATGTGCTTTTTTTTATAAACTCATATACTTGGTGATGATTGTATGTGCATGGGAGTAGTGCCACCCATTGGAGCATGGGAAGCTTCTCTAGCATAACACGCTGAAGAAAACTGAAACTTGATTCCCCCAAAGCTATCAGTTGTCAATGGCTCATGAGTTAAGTGCTGAATTTCATGAGCCCCTCCCTCTTGACAGGATTTTGGCTATCCTGATTTAGTGCAGGTCTTGTGTGTGGAGGTACAACTGCTGTGAGTGCATGGGTGAAATCTTCCCATCAGTCCAGCTATCATTGTGTCCTGTAGTCATCACCTACCCTAGCTCTTACAGTCTTTTTGGCCCCTATTTTCACATGATGCCTTATCGTTGGGGATAGAAGTTTGAAGGACACATTAAGTACCATTAAGACCTGAATGGGACCCAATTTCCTATGTTATGTATGTTAACATGTTGAGAGTCTCTGTATTAATTGCTATTTAACTTTAAAAAGGAGTTTCTCTGATGAGAGTTGAAGAATGAATGATTCTGTGTTTAAAAAGACAAGAGGATAGAGGAAAATTTATTACTAGGTCCATTTCTTAGAAATATATTAAATTATTCCTGGGGCCTGTACTTAGCCATGGGGTTATTGGTCCATTTAATATATGAATTCCAACATGTAGCTTGGACCTTAAATCTGATTGGCTCCATCTACTTATCTGTGAATTTCATAATTTCATTCTTTTACAGATGAATAGTTCTTCATTGTATACATGAACCATACTTTCATGATCCATTCATCATTTGATTTCATCTTTGTGATTTCCATTTCATGGTTACTATGAGTGAAGCAGTAATGAATATGGATGAGCTGGTACCTTGTAATTATGTTAGATATTGCTTTTGGTATATGCATACAAGGCAGATCATGCGATGTATTAACTTCTAGCTTGTGAACATGCAAACTATTTTTCAGTAGTGTCTGACTCAGTTGGCAGTCTCACCAGAAGTTAATAGGTGTCCTCCTTTCCCCAGGGGAATTATTTTAATTTTGATCTTAGCCATTCTGATTGTGTTATAATGCAATGTCAAGCTGTTTTAATATCATTACCATTATGGTTACTTAACCATAATGTTGAACTCCTTCATTTGTCCTGTTCTAGCAAAAAGAAAAATCATACACTGATTTGATCAGAAATGGAGAAGGTCAAAATCCTTGTGAAAATGTTTGAGAATTTATGCATTTAGATTGATGTTGTCTGTGGGTTTCTCATATATTAGCATTATTATATTGAGATATGTCTCATATTCCTCGATTCTCCATGATATTCATTATGAAAATATACTTAATTCTATCAAAGGCCTTTTCTGTATCTAATGATAAGTTAATGTGATTTTTGTCCTTAAGTTTGTTTATGTGGTGTTACATTTACTTTTTTATGTATTTTGAAACATTCTTGCATCTCTGAAATGAAGCCTACTTGATCATGATGGATAGTCTTCCTAAAAATGTTTACATTTCATATGTGGGAGGGGCCGCAGTGATGGTTCAGTGGTAAGAGCACTGTGTACTCTTGTGGAGGACCCAGATTCAATTTTCAGAAAGAACAGGGTGGCTTACAACCATTCATAACTCCACTTCCAGGAGATCTGATACCTTCTGCTGACCTCTATGGGCAATGTCCAATTAGAGTGCACTTCCCTATATTCAAGTAATACACTCATACACATAAAATAATAAAATAAGAGTAAAATATTAAAAGTATTCAAAACCTTTTTGAGAATTTCCTAGATGAGTATTATATTTATATCATTCTACCCTTCTTTCTTCCTCTGTCAAATCTTTCGAAGTCCCTCCCCCCATTCTGTCTCATTTTTCAGGCCTTTAATTATTATTGTTACATATATACATATTTGTATAAATATAAACCTAGTAAGTGTATGTAGTTGTGTTACTATGTAAATGTGTTTAGAGTTGACCACTTAAGAATGGAATACGCTATGAGAGAACTAAGCCCTGGAGTGGAGATTCTTCGTTTCTCAGCAACCACTAATTGACTATAGGTCTTCATCTAGAGATGAGTTGGTTATTTATTTATTTTTTTTTGGTCTTTTCAAGACAAGGTGTCACTGTAGCCCCAGTTGTCCTAGAATTCACTCTGTAGACCAGGCTGGCCTTGAACTCACAAAGATCTGCCTGCCTCTGCCTCCCGAGTGCTAGGATAAAAGGCGTGTGCCACTACACCCGGCAAGATGAGTTCTTATGAAATATTTTCCATATACCTTGGCATCTCAGTTGTTATTGTTGTTTTATAGGTAATGTTTAGTCAGTCATAATGTTTAGGTTTCATAATACAACTTCCATGTGATGTGTGGAGCATGCTATCTGCTTGGATGTATCCTAGTCCTCTGACCTTTCAAATATGTTCTTGAATTTGATTTGCATATATTTTACTTGGAATTATTGTATCTGTATTATTTGAGAAGATTGGCCTATGAGTCACTATTCTCATTGGGTGTTTATCTGGTTTTGATACCAGGGTAATAGTGTCTCCACAGGAAAACAATTGGAGGAAACACTTCCTTATTTACTTTACAGAATAATTTGAGATACACTGATTTAACTTCTTTTATGGTCTTGTAGAAGCTAACACCAGCACAGTGAGATAACATGACTTGAACACTCCACTCTCACCAATAAACCATTGAACAAAATATAAACAGAGAAACATTGGAGTTGAATGACATAATAAATGAAATAGAGCTAAAATATTTGCAGATTATTCCAAGAAATACTAGGAATCTGGCCTCTGCATGGTGCTAAAAGAAAGAAGCAACCTAAATGTCTCTCAGCTGTGGAGCAGGTAATGAAAATATACATTTATACAATGGAGTTCTACTCACCAGTAAAGAAAGATAAAATCATGAAATTTTCAGTTAAATGGATGGAATTAGAAACTGTTATACTGAGTGAAGTAACACAGACTCAGAAAAAAAAAAGACTACATAAATTTTACCTCCATCATGGATCCTAGCACAAAATCTTTACTTATGAGTATATAAGTGATGTAACTGCAGGAACCAGGAAATGGAAGGTAACCAGGCCCCTGTGCGGATTGTGTTTTCAGAGCAAATTAACTCAGCTGTAGTACAGGCCCAATGCATGGAGATACAGAGGCCAGTGCCTTCTGACCCTGTGAGTAGGCAGGTGAAAAACTGAGGCTTTAAAAATGTTTTTCCAGAAGATATCCATGTAGAATCCTTGACAATTATGAATGATAATATGTCATTTTCAGATGTATTTCTAGGAAGTAGTTCATTATCTATCCTTGTGAACTCTATGTCTTAAATTGGGTCACAATGCCTACAGATATTTATGGGATAATTTTATTTTATTTTTTTTTAAACTCTAGGCATTTTAATTTTTTTATTAATTTTACTTATTTCGTATTGTATGAATGTACTGGTCTGCAAATGCAAGTCTGTGCACTCGTGTCGTGCAATGCACGATGGAGGTCAGAAGAGGGTCTCTGGAATCCCTGAGAACTGGAGTTTCTCTGAATTGGAGCTTCAAGACGGTTCTCACAGCCATGTGGGTGCTGGGATAATTTTAAACACATATACAACGTAGAATGATAAAAATCAAGGTAGTAAGCACTCCAGCTCCCCAAAGATCAATCACTTTTGTGGATTATATCATTTAATAATTATCAATCATTTTAAGTATGTGATTTCTAGACAAAAGGAAGGCAAAGGAGCATTCAGGAAGAGGGAAAAGAAAATGAAGAAGACAGCTAAAGACAGCGTGACCAAGAAGAGGTTAAGAAAAAGAATAGATTCACCCCAGAGCCTGAGGAAGAGAGCCCCTTTGGGGCTCATCTGATTTTATTTTTGTTTTTATTTTTATTTTTATAAAATAAATTTTATAGACATGTATGTAAATTGCTTAAAAGAAAGCGTGTCGGGGGCTGGAGAGATGGTTTAGCGGTTAATAGCGCCAACTACTCTTACAGAAGACCTGGGTTTGATTCCCCAGCACCCACATGGCAGCTGAGAACCGTCTGAAATTTGAATTCCAGAACTCCAGTTCCAGGGAAATTAACACCCTCTTCTGATTCCATCAGCATTGCACAACACGGGTGCACAACCTACATGCAGACAATACTAGGCATATACATACAGAAATAAAAAAAAAAAATTAAAAAAGGAAGCTGCACGGGGTGTAGTGGTGCACACTTTTATTTTTCTTTGTTTTTTTTTCTTCTATTACTTTTGTTCCATTTTTTAGCTAATAGTGAATAATATATGAGTACAACATCCTGTCATGGTAAACCAATTTGCAGGCAAGTTTGTTGTGCCCAAACCCTCACAACTAGGCTCCCATCATCCAGAGGGTGGGGCCTTGTATATCAATCAAGTTTATCAAATGAAGTGTTCCAGCGATATTGCCCCGTGTATTTCAACCCTGTTCACCCCAATCCTAGCACCTTACATTGTCACCACTGCCTCCCTCTCGCAGATTACGTTCCCTTAGGCTTATGAAAAGGGGCAAGTCGATGGAGGCAAGCAAAACAGTCTACTTCTCTTGGTGCTGTTGTCTTAGGTCTCTAGGTCAATTCTGGCGCTGTTCCTTTCATGGGCTGACAGTTTGTCAGGAAATAACTCTTTATCCCACTACATTGAAGGCAGCAAGCCTAGATATGATAGTATTTAACACGACTAACTAATTGTTATGGTTAGGTTTACTTTGCTATAGACACAGTATGATTTAGAGTGATAGTTAATCCGATTGAAGTTACATTTTTTTCTGTAAATATGACAGGGTCTTTACTCGTTGGCTTATAACATGCTTCCTAACCTGTCTGGAGGATGTAAGCTTGTGGGCATCACCATGGTTTATTCCTCCAAGGGGAGAGCCTAATAGCCCAATTCGATTTGGGATTATACAGCATATGCTACCATTCTGCTGCACAGTCCATTCGCAGAGCAGAGTGAAGTGAGCTGGTGCGTGGAGATTTGCTTGACCAAGAGACACTATATTTTCGATTTATTGGTTTAGTGGCTTTGGTAACGTCTCTCTGGTGATTCCAGGACAACTGTACACTTGCAATGTGTGTCTCAATACCATCTTTCCCAGATGTTAACTCAGGTCATTCGCAGCAGGATCTTATCACCTCTCTTCTTGTGGGTTATTCACAGTTGAGCGGCAAGGGCCTTTACTTTGTGGGGCGTTTGGATCCCCGGCCAACATCTCCTTGTAGAATAATCCATTCCTGATGTCAGACTCCTGTATTAAATATTTTTGCTTACATGTATACGGACTTTAAGGGTCTTAGTATTATATTTGGTTTCTTGAATGAATAATCCTTTCACGTTTCTATGTCTTCAGTCAATTAAAGAATGCAACTATATCACTTTTATAAAAGATTACATCTATAACAGTCAACTCTAATTTAAAGTTAGAGAATAACTTCATTATCATCATATTTCTCCTTGTTGTATGAAGAAGAGGTAAGAAAATCTCTCATATTAAAACTTTGCGGCACCTAGAAGGGTAAAGTTTCATCAGGACTCATTATAAGTAGTTGTAAACAAGTAGGATCCACAGAGAGTTTTTGATGCCTGTAGCACTCTGAGGCTTTTCTTCCTTTCAATGTTCAGATGGGCCAAGCTTTCTGCTGCCACTTCCTGGTACATCCTACAATGCAAAGCTGTAAATTTTTTTCTTTCTCAGCATTAAGTTGGTCCATGGTTTTGACATGGGGGACATATCAATTTTCCCATAGTTAGTTTTAAGATGTGAATTGCAAGGTGCTTTGACAAAAAGGGTTCATATCTTATATCTGTATCCCCCCCTTTGTTATTTTAGGGTTTTTGTATTTTGACACATGAGTCTCAAAAAGGCAGGTGTATTACATGACCTAAGGCAGGAATCATGTCACAGGATTTCATCAATTCGCCCAAGCTGTTTTTGGTGACTGTATTGATTAACTTGGAAAACTTCGGAAAGCAAACTTAATTTTACAGGTAAAGAGAGGCTACAAGATGATATTGTAACAACAAGAAAAATGGTAAGAGAATAGGTGATATTGCCAATCCCAAGGTTATTGTGATACAGATTTTAAGTAAACAAAATGTGGAGACAACAATTTATACTTCCAATTAACTAAGGTGCATTCCCGTTTTTATCAGAGCCTTTAAAACCAATGTTGTTTAATATACACATATTTTACTTTTACTAAGTTGTAAAACACCACGTAACCTGGAGACAGAGTCTGGGAAAATTTGGATACTGTTAAACGCACATCAATTAAATATGCATAATTGAATATAGACCTGTGGTCACTCTCCCGCCCCGCCACCCAGCCTGATTCACCATTCAGTCAGTTTTTTTCTGGTGCAGTCCTTTCTGTGTGTGGGGGGGGGGTTTCTTAGTTAATATGTTCTTTTAATATGTAAATATTTCTTGTGGAGAGAGAATCTCTCCAGCA
Source organism: Rhizomys pruinosus (assembly GCA_009823505.1). Taxonomy (NCBI): domain Eukaryota; kingdom Metazoa; phylum Chordata; class Mammalia; order Rodentia; family Spalacidae; genus Rhizomys; species Rhizomys pruinosus. Next base: position 9,397 of record VZQC01008145.1, read on the forward strand.
GAAATATTTACAACGGGGTTATTGGTGCTAGCATCTGCAGGGATTGAAGGATACCATTCAGCATTTGTTTGTCTGGGACTGTGTTACGTCACGTAATACAAATATCTCTAGCTCACCACAACTTTACATCCTCTAGTGGATGAGATGTTATAAAGCCCAGTAAGACCCTGTCATATTTAAAAGCAGAAAAAAATGAATTCCGTGGATTAACATACCAAACAAACATCTGTGTCTATACCAAAGTAAGCCTAACATAGCAATTAGTACTGTTTACACATACCTATATATTTAATTGTCTTGTGATTCATTAATAGGATTGAAAAGCTATATATTATACCGTTTAAATACCTAAATATCTGTCAGCCCATGAAAGGAAACAGCCAGCACTGACCAGAGTCCAAGACACAGCATCCAGAAGCAAGTAACTGTGTTTGCTTCTCGTTCACCTGTTCCCCTTTTCTAATCCTAGGGCACAATCTGCGGAAGCGGGGACGTAGAATGTTAGGGCTGTGACTTGGGTGAATGGTGAAACTAACAACAATATAGTCCTGGAAACAACTCATTGGATCAACTTGATTGAACATACAAGTCCCCCAGCTGGATGGTAGGACCCTTGTGCTGTGTTGGTTTGGGCACAACGGCTTGAAAATTGG
>VZQC01008145.1:14406-68066 GCA_009823505.1 Rhizomys pruinosus
TCCACTTGGATACTTTCTCCTCAATTCCAGTTGGGGGAGTGGTGTAAATATTACTGACAGCCTGCTCCTGTCTGAAGTGAGATCCTGGCTCCTGTGCTTCAGGTGGTCTTAGCAAGACCCCAGCCTGAGCGCCCTGCACACAGACTCACAATGGCGCTGGGTGCTGGCTGCAAGGTCAAAGGGCGGCTCTGCCCAGACAGCCACACTCTACAAGGGTTTCTGGTTTGGATCCAAGCCGGCCAGTTCACAGCTTCCCTGGTATGAACAGGCAAATCAACTATCCAGCAGCCCAAGAAACACTCTACCCTGTGTTCTTCCTGTCTGGAGTGAAGTCCGGGCTCCTGTGCTTCAGGTGGCCTTAGCAAGACCCCAGCCTGAGCCCTCTGCACACAGACTCAGAATGACACTGGGCGCCAGCTGCAAGGGCAAAGGGCCTCATACTGATTTTTAAATCTCAGCCTCTAGATCCATCATAAAATCAGTTTATCTACATTTTTAAATCAAATTTGTACTAATGTGTTAGGGAAGAAAGAGATAGTTGAAAAGCATCTACCTTTTAGTTTGCTATGCTCTTTCTTTCGTTCGTTCTTTCTTTCTTTCATTCATTCTTTCTTTCTTTTTCTTTCTTTCTTTTGTCTTTCTTCTTTCTCTTAAGACAGAGCTTTACTGTGTACTACAATACTTCTTTATTAACAGGAATATTTATCACTTACCCAATTCCTCTGTTTTTCTCTCATAAATTTCTTTATATGAGGTGACCTTTCTCTGATAGATTCATTTATTATTTTATTGGTGTTAACATGCCATGTCTTCTGTCTTTTTTATCACACCAAAAACATTTTATTTTAATTTTACTTTTGTTAGACAACTTAGGGCTAATTTACAGTATATGTTATTTTTTCTGGCTGGAGAAAATAGTCAATTTCTGGCAAAGAATATCTGCTGATAATGAGTTAATTCATTGTTTATAAGAAATTATTCTTATTTTCTTATGATAAGTTGTTCGTATATGGATCCCATCACTCTTTGCTCCTTCTAGCTTTTGCTTTCACAGAACAGGACAGCAGGCTGTGAGCCAAGTGGAACTTTTATGTTGAAGTCATCTTACCTGCCATTTGGATTCATTCAGTCTTACTCTTTACCTTTGACAACTGAATCTATTGCCTGCCTCCTTACCCCTACAGGTGACAGTCAAGTTCTCTTCCACTGAGCATCATCACAGGTGATAGGCAAGTTCTCTTCCACTGAGCATTATCACTGGTGACAGTCAAGTTCTCTTCCACTGAGCATTATCTCTTGCCAGATTTTTTTCTCCAATAATTTGGTACCTCATTCTATATTTTTCATGTTGACATAGTTTTAGTGAAATATATGCAACTAACTCAGCACTTCGATGTCTTTTTAGTTAAATTTTTTGCTATGTGTTCTCAAATCATTTTTGTTTGTAGTCTGATTAACTTTGGAAATTTCTCCCCCATCATGATAAATACTCCTTTTGCAAGGCAATGTTTTTACTAGCATTTGAACTTATATTGCTTGAAATTGCCCCAACATTGTCTGATGCTTTGTTTCTCTGTTCATTTTATTGAGTTGTTCTTATCTTTTCTTTACATTTAACTTAGGAAGATTCTACTGAACTAACCATTAAGCCTACGATACTTACATTGGGTTGCAAAGTCCACTGGATCACAGTAAAACATTTTTTTCTTCTGTTTCCATTACTGATTTTAGACACATTCATTGTATATTTTAAAATTTCAATTTCTTTCCATATGTTCTTATGTTTTCTTTGCATTTAAGTTGGGAAGAGTCTACTGAATTTACCATTAAACTTACTATACTTACATTAGGCTTGCAAAGTCCATTTGACATCATTAAAAACATTCTTTTGTTCTGTTTCCATTACTGATTTTAGACGTATTCATTTTATCTTTCTTAAAATTTCAATTTCTTTCCAGATGTTACTCATTTCTTCTTGCTTATATTTGTTTCATTTTTCTATTAGAAGGCTGAGCATGCTCATTACAATTGCTTTAATTCCTTATGAAATATGGGCAGGGTATGTGAGATAGCTTAGGCTAGTTGTGATGCTCATTATGGCACTTCAGATTTTTTAATTATTCTTCTTTGTTGGTCATGCTTTACCATAACTGCATGTTAAGTATTAATTAAAAGCCACAATTATAAATAACTATAGATTATGTTACTTTGTATAGGAACTGGATTTTGTTTCTCATACATAGTGGAATTTATTGTACATGTGGGTAATTTAACTCCTTTTGTCTCTACAAAACTCAAAGCAATCTGCTTATATACAGTATGTCTTTCACTTTGTTATTCTGTGATTATTCTTTTGTATGAACAGAAAAAAGAAAATCCCTTTAGTTACTCTTCGTGGGAATGTGAACCTAGGTGGTGTGGTAATCTATAATAACAGATAAAGTAAGGAACACAGAACAGGATTGAGTAATGTCTTTTGTATTGTAATAAACATAATAAACAGGATTGCAATCACATGGGAATCATTTTTCTCTAAACTCCTGTGTGCATTGCAAATTGAGACTGATACTTTCCAAATCACAGAATACAAGATTTAGAACCAAGTACACAATTTAAACACTGTTCTATTAGGTTACATCATACTGTGCCATACCAATGATTCCCTTTACTTTGCAAGACTCCAAAACAGCAATCATTCATCTTTGTTAAACCATATAGTAAAGGCAATACTTATTTTAGATCACATTAGGCCATTTTGAAATAAAGGTTTGGTGGAACCACATGGAATACAAGAAACTACTGCTGATTTAATCTGTATTTAATTAAACTAAAAGAACACCCATCTCTACTTCAGAATAGAAGGAAAACAAATTTGCCTTGTCCCAGACAGTAGATTATCAACCGTTATGGAACTCTGTGCCTTTCCTGTGTTTTTGAAAGTGAAGTAATGAAAGTAGAGAGCATTTTGTCACAAATTCACACATCAATGTTTAAAGCCTTTTCAGTCAACTGTGGTATTTTAGAAGCAATGAGATGCTGCAAGTAAGCATTGGCTTCCAATTAAATTATATGATGTTCCTCATTTGTATATAAAAACAGCATTTGTGGGGCTAGAGAGATGGCCTAGCAGTTAAGATCACCGACTGCTCTTGCAGAGGACTTGGGTTCGATCCCAGCACCCACATGGCGGCTGAGAACCATTGGTAACTCCAATTCCAGAAGAACTACAGTTCCAGGAGAACCTGACACCCTCTTCTGACCTCCGTGGCATTGCACGACACAGGTCCACAAACCTACATGCAGAGAGTACATTCATACACATAAAAATAAATAAAAAATTAAAAAAAAAAGAAAAAGAAAATTCTCTAAAAAAACAAAACAAAACAGCATTTGTGTTGCTTGTCATCTTGTAAGGAGCACAAGTGCAAAATAACATTTTAACATTTTAACAATGAATTCATTTGATAAATGGGCTTTCTGTTTCCATATCTCCCCATTCACAATACAGACCAAGCACAGTGGGCTAGGCTGAGGTGTACTAGGCTGAGGTGTACATGGGGTAGGTTTGTTCTGCATCCTCTTTCTATACAGTCAGTGTAGAGACACAGCTTGTGGGAAGCACCACGAGGCCAATGAATGGCTTTCTAATAATTCAGTTTCCAAACATTTGTACATGTCCCAGGTGGATGTTTCCTATAAACTTTATTGTTGAATAACCCATAAAGAGTATAGGTAATTCTGTTGTTTCTTCAGTCTCATACAAAACAATGAGAGTGAACTTGATTACTCCAAAGGATAGTTCTTTGCTGATTTGTTTTATTTTGCACTCATTTTTTGGAGAAATACTCAATTCTTTGGCCTCCTAGAGTTTTGGAAGCTGTGGAGAGCTGGTTTGTCTTCACGTAATTTACAATACTTCCTCTGATAACTGTTCACTGGTTTGTGAAAGTAAACTGAATATTTCTTAAATAGCCATTCTTTTAGATGAAGATTCATGATTCTTCTAGAATGAATTAGATATTAACACTGCATCATTTTATAAGTGTTTACATTTTGATTACATAGAAATTCCTTCCTAGAAAGTTTTCATTACATCCAATAAACTTTAAATCCCTGTACATCTCTCTCAAATGATGAATGGATAATAAAAATAAGGTACACATGCACAATAGAGTTATACTCAATGGTAAAGAAATATGAAATTGTAATATGTACAGGTAAATGGATGGAACTTGAACTGTTTTACTATGTGAAGAAACACCAATTCAGAAAAACAAGCAACCTATATTCTCTCTCATTTGTCCATCTTAACACCAAATAAATGTATGTGAGTATATATCACATATAACCACCTAAGCCGGGAAAATGGAAAGAAACCACATAGGTAAAGGCAATGAAATAATCTGACTAGATAGGACTTAACATGTATGACAGAATGCATGAGGTCTAGAAGGGGATTTCTGGGAGGCATAGATGAAGAGGCTGTCTAAATTTGATTAAGAGCTAGTGTATGAAATACACAAATACTTGATAAAAATATTAAAGAAAATAAATGAAAAAAGAGCCTGGGAGAAAAGATAGAAGGAAACAATTGTTACCAAGGAGGAAACAGGAAAATGGGTAATCCATTGGGAAGGGAAGAGGGAAGCACATATAAGGATGCATAAAGTTAACAGAGAAGAAAGAACTCAGGAGATGGAAGATGCTAGAAGAAAGATATTATCAAAGGGAAAAATAGGTAATATAGGGGTACTTTAATTGGGTAGGAGGAGGTAGGTGAGTCAGGGAGAGAGAGAGGAGAGATAAAAAGCTTGGGCAGTGTGAAAAAAACAGAGGGAATTGTAGTAGTTAAAAAGCCTACTGAAAAATGCTTATAAAATATATCTAACCCTGAGTGCAATTGTATATCTGAAGGCTATATAATAAAGAACACACTGCAGGAGGAGAGAAACTTCCCTTCAATTTGCTGATCACCAGAGTACAAGAGACTCCCAAAATAATATAGGCTATTGCCACAGCCTTTGATTACCTCCCAGAACTTCAAGGTAAGATGCTACTTTTGAAGACAGGACATAATTCAGACACAGGAGTTCGAGCATGGAGCCAGCAATGACCTGGAAGCATCTTCCCTGAAGATTAGCTATCACAGTTCTAGAAGATAATGTGAAAGCTGCTAAAGGAAGAAAATCAATCGATGGTTCAATCCTAGGTTTAAAGCCTAATAACTACAACAAGGGCCAGCCAAAATTATATTGTTGCAGTAGCAGCACTTTTATCTTAAGAGTAATCAACGGCTATCTAAGCGGACTTAAAGGTGTCTCTCAAAGGAAGGGAACTCCCTCATTTGTAGGATGTAGCACCAATCTCTTATATGTGAGTATATATCCAGAAGTAGTATGAGGAGCCAGGAAAATGGAAAAGAAACAGGGGATAAAGGAAAAGAAAAAACTGAAAAATGGGGGCGGTCAGGAGCAGATGCCATCAGGGGAAGATGAGGAATGTGGGGGTGTTCAAGTGAGTTCATAGAAGGGATGGACATGCACTGGGCTATGGTAGGGGAGCAGGAAACTCTGGAGAGGGGGTTGGTAGGAGGCTGGTGTTATTGGAGGGAGTTCAGACTGGAGAGGGAGGAATTGGGGGGAAGAGAGATTAGAGATGAATGGATCTTGGGGGACTAGGGAATCCACCGGGGCATGGGCATCAGTTCCTCAACTGAACATGCTGAAGAGGGTGCTTAGTACATGGGATTACTCCAGTAAGATCCAGGGCACACATAAAAGGGTGCAAATCTGCAAAATCCATTTATTTCCACACAGCCAGTAGCTTAAATATATCTGGGGTGGGCAGCCTCTTAATCACCACCCAGTGATGAATCCTAGAGCTCCATACCATCACAGGCCATCCCAACTCATGGGACATATTCAGAAAAGGGGTGTAGGAAACTTTCTTTTTTTTTTTTCTTTCTTTTTATTGATGCTTTGTGTATTTCATACATCATTTTCCAATTCAGTTCAGGCATATATCCCCTTCCCTTACCCCCACCCCACCCCTACCCATCCCAGATCATGCATTCTGCTGTAAGTTTTCTGCATCTTTCTGTTTTTTTTGTTTTGTTTTGTTTTGTTTTCATTTTTTTTAACAATAAGTGATAATTTGTGAATACAAGCATCCTTCATGTAAAACCAATTTGCAAGCAGTTGTGCCCAATACCATCCAGCAGGGGGGCCTTGTATGTTCAATCAAGTTGATCAAATGAGTGTCCAGTCTATATTGTTGTAGTTTCACCATTCACCTCAATCGCAGCCCTTACATTCTACCGCACCCCCTCTTCCACAGATTGTTCCCTAGGCTTAGAAAAGGGGCACAGGTGGATGAGAAGCAAAACAATCTACTTTCTCTGGAGCTGTTGTCTTGGTCTCTAGTCAACACGGGTATATATTCGATTGGTGCATATTTAATTGACGTGAGTTCAACAAGTATCCAATTTTTCCCAGACTCTATCTACAGGATACATGGTGTTTTAGGACTTAGTAAAAGTAAATATGTGCATATTAAACAATGTTGGTTTAAAGGAAACTTTCTTTTTATGCAGAACAGGACCACTGAGCCCTGCTAAGGGAAACAGGAACACAGAGCCCACTTAGTGGACACTGTGGGGAGCTGACCCCCTGTTGCATAGGTCAGTTGGTTACTTCCATAACCTGACCTGAGTGGTACTTCCAACTTAGGGCCTTAGCCTGGACCCACGAGACACACGTTGTGTTCTACTCTTGGCAGTGACTTCCCACATACCCAGAAACTGCTGAACCCTGGACAGGAATTTCAGTCTGATGGCTGTAGGCCTATCTTCAGCCTATGTCCACTCACAACACCAGCTACCCAGATTGGTGGTCGGCAAGGGGACCTCTTTCCAACCCACTGACCACCCAAACAAAATGCAGGCCTACCTTGGCCTGTATGCATGCAATAATTAATAAAAATGACAGTTGGGGAATTCTGTGATGATGTTACTATGAAATTCAAATTTATTCCTTGATACAGCCTGCTTTTATAAACTAAATGACATCAGTTCCCAGAGCCAATCATAGCCCCTCCCCCAACTCCGTTACCCCACCCAGCATCACCCAGCTAGACCATGTTGTTTAACCTTCCTTGGAGCAGTGTACCCTGAGGGATGCTAGCTGAAAAGTAGCCTGCAATTGAAACTGGATCTTCCTACAAAGGGGCATTCTGACAAGCTGACTCTGACTTCTGACCTCCTGCTAGCAGATGACAGGGTTATTTATTTATTTATTTATTTAGTTAGTTAGTTAGTTCCACCTAGTGTGCTAAGCAGACTAGTAGCTGGCATACACTCAACGTACGTCTGAGTCCAGGATTGCTATTACACACCAAGGAAATATTTTGCCTCTAAAACCCCTGAGAAATCACATACAGTATCTGATCAATACTGCCTATATATACCTGGGGGCTGTAAGGAAAAGAAAATAGTGCTAGACCAGAAAGACTTCCCTCTGAGTGGCTGGTCAGAGTGGTCCAGGAGAATCCTAGGCTATTGCCAGAGCTCTTGATTATCTGATAAGACTCTACTGGTAAATCCAGAACTTGGACCAATGGAGCAAGAACTAACCTGAAATCCTTCTACCTGAAGTTTAGTTCTCATGGCACTAAATGACGATATGGTAGCTGCTAAGGGAACAAATCTAAAATGGCCAGAAACAGCCTTAGTAACCCAATATCATAATAATATTAATAATCCTAAGAACCGTAACAACCAGTACAGCAAAGTGCCTATATAGGTGCAATAGTGACACTGTTATGTGGAGGAGGTATAACCAACAACTATATAATTGGACTTAAGCACTCTCAAAGGGAGTGAACTCATGGGTGGCACTGAAAGCAAAGCCAAATACATATGCAGAGGTCATGGTTTGAAGAGAAAACCCTATGTCTATCATATCTCTAGACAAATGAAATTTCTTATGTTATGCTAAATGTAAATCCTTGTATTAACATACAAGTATACTGTACACCACTCATTCAAAAAGCTTTATTTTGCAACAGATGGAGGCTACTGCAGAATCCTATAACTGATCAGAGATAGAGAATATATGTCTCAAAGATAACCAGTCTTATAGACACATCTACAGGTGTACCTCTACAACTAAGGCTCATGGAACATAGCAGAAAGTGAGGTAGAGAGAAAACTAATGTGTCTGTCAACTCTTAACTAGTGCAATCCACACAGAAGGTTAGAAGTGGCCAAGTTTTAAAGAAAAAGAGGCTGAAAAGTGAGTGTTCCTTGGATAGGACTCCTGTATTAAGCTTCTCCCAACCATGCCTCAGGGACCATTGTGGAAGAGAGAGCAGAAAGATTGTAAGAGCCAGGGCTGGTTCATGAATAAAGGAAAACAGATCCTTTCAGGCCCATGAAAACTTGTACACGTGGTTTTGGCAATGTTGGCATCAAGAACAGGCCCTTTGCCAATTCAATCAGATAAGCATTCAGAGTGAGAGATTTGGGTGGCAGGCCAGCTTTAGTCGGGGAACTACTGGAGGCTGATTACTACTGGGTTAGGGAGAATAGATGGTACCTCTGATCTCTAGATAGGCTGAATAGACTCTGGTGGATGAATTGGCACCAAAGGAAATCTTGGAGGGCCTAGGCAGGGCAAGTATGGGAAGCTATTTGATTAAGAACTTTTGCATGAACTATACGAAAGATCAACAAAACATTTATTTATTTTTTTAATTATACCACCCAGCAAAAAGAAAAAAACAAAAAGAATACTTGCTGCTCTTGCAGAGGACCTGGTTTCTGTTAACTTCACATACACAGTAGCATACAACCATCTGTAACTCTGTTTCAAAGAGTTCTAACAAAGTCCTCAGCCTCATAATAAATGCATTAAAAACTAATCATAAACAAAAGTATAAAGCCTGTCGACCTTTTTGCATGGTTAAGGGACAGGCCTTCCATGAGGGACTCCTAGCATATAAGGGAAGGTGGTGTTATTGACTTCAGTGTGGAAGCCACTGATAATTTGCTCATGTTCCTGTTAATAAGCACACTGCAAGTAACTCTAATTAAACTCAGTGGGCCACACGCTCAAAATAATTAAAATGTTTTGAATAAAATCAATTTGATAAAATATTGCTCTTCCATGACTTTGAATAAAATTCATTAATATAAAAGTGGAAATTACTTAATTGGAATTTTTATTATCTATTTAAAATATTTCTTGTGCACTATATGCCAATCTTAAATGTGTTGACTTAATAGTTAATTTAATCTAGATGCTTCAGAATTGTAAATAAATTATTTAAATTTTACATGTTTATATTTCTGATTAAAATTTCCATACTATATTTACAATAATTTTTTATGTTCAGTGTATAAAATCAAAGAGAAAACTTAAACCATGTAATTTTATCCAGGTGTTTTCTTCTCCATACTTAGAGGTTTTAATTTTGGTTAGAAATTGAGTTAACGATATGTAGTAGCTTTTCAAATGATCTACTTTGAGTGCTGAATATAGATCCTGTTGAATAAAGTAATCGCATATGGCACATTCTGACCACTTGTGTTGTAGCAATGATGATCTGAAACTGAAAATTAAGCATATAAATTTGTATAAACACTTTTAGCATGACCTTATATACTTTATTATTTCTTGAGGACCCAGTTATACTTTCTCTCAAGAAGTGTTAAAGCACACTTTACATTTCATTATTCACATGACAATGGAGTATTACAGAAGACTAAACTCTCCTTAAAGTTCCAGTTGAAGCCGGGCGTGGTGGCGCATGCCTTTAATCCTAGCACTTGGGAGGCAGAGGCAGGCGGATCTTTGTGAGTTCAAGGCCAGCCTGGTCTACAGAGTGAGTTCCAGGACAGCTGGGACTACAGGGAGACCCTGTCTCGAAAAGACCAAAAAAAAAAAAAAAAGTTCCAGTTGAAAGAAAATTAACCAAAATATCTACTTCTCCTTCGTCTCCATTCTTCCACCTCCCACTGAGGAACGTTGCTTGAAGGCTCATTGGATGGATTATGCTGAGATGTTGAGCTATCTTTTCTATACAGGCCAGGCTTGACTACCTAGGGATGCCGCTGCTTTCAGTGGCCTGTCCCCTCCCACTTCAGTCATCAACCCAGGTAATCTCTCACAGATATGGCCACAAATTAATCTGATTGAAATTATTCTTCAATTGAGACTTTCTCTTCCCAGTTGATTGTAGATTGTGTCAAGTTGAGCATAGCTAACTGGGACACTATTAACATCTCAGGATGTATTCTTGTTATAGGTAATGGGTTAAGAGCAGTTTCTTATTAGTAAGAACATTTCATAACTGGTTCAAATTTCCTCAGTGTTCATCTAATGCCACTTTCTAAGTCCATGATCCAATAGCTTATCACTTCCTCTTGTTAATATAGTTTATATTTGATAAACTGTTATACTTTCTCAAAATCCCATTGTTATTAACCCAGAAGGTTTGAGGAATGCTGGTAATCATGGTTTCTCTAGAATATCTCTTGGTGGAGATAGTGCATATTTTTTCTTTGATAATTTCATATGTGTATATGAATCACTCAGATTACTCTCTCCCCACACTCTCTCTTCTCCTTCTCCCATGAACTACCCCTAATCTTGAGCAGCACTCTTCTCAGATTTATAACTTTAATTTTATTTTGTGACTCAATTAGTTTAACCAAGTCCATATGTATGAGCAATTAATTAAGACTATCCAGTTTTTGATGGTTTACCAAGGATTTAAATAAGATAAGGACCAGAAAAAAAAAAGAATGTTGAGGGATAAATACCATTCTAGTTACATAAATATCAAAAGTCCATGCAATCTACATTGTTCTCTGGTGATATTTTACCATGTGTCAAGATCATTTGAGAAGTATAATCTTCATTTTTATAGTAACGTACAGTCACTAGTATATTCGCCTATGGGTATTTATTCTTTTTAGTAAAAATTATGTGAAAATCAGTGAAAGCATTAAGGTCTGGGATTATTGTTTTATCTACAATATATTTGCCTATGGTATCCATTCTGTAATATTTTCTCAGGCCTGCATATTGGAGTGTATTTATATGAGATACAAAGTACAAATCCCAGGCTTAATATTTAATATCTATCAGTTACTAACTAAACATTCTTGGAGTCATTAACTCAATTTCCCTCTATTTTCTTACCCCTACAAAAGGCTAATTATGGGAGTTGATAAAAAATATTTGGAGGAACTTTCCTTGTGGTATAAACTGCTCCAAAATTTCATAATTAATACCATAGATCATTGGACAAGTTGATATTGAACTAAAATAAAATTCATGTATAGTACTTGATGAAAGCACAGTTATGCTGGCCCATGCTTTTAGAACCAACACTTGGGAAGCACAGGCAGGTGGATCTCTGTGAGATTAAGAGTAGCATAGTTTGACTAATAGACATAAGAACTGTGAAAAGGATTATTCTCTGTTCAGAACCAAATATAACACTAAAGTCCTTAAACTATGCACTTAAGCAAAATATATCAATACAGGAGCTCTGACATCAGTAATGGATTATTCTACCAGGGAGATGTTGGCCAGGGGATCTAAGGCCCCACAAAAGGTAAAGGCTCCTTGCCTCTAAACTGGGATACCTGCAAGAAGAGAGGCGATAAGGCCCTGCTGCTGAAGACCTGACGTTAACCTGGGAAAGATTATTGAGACCACACATGCAAGTACAGATGCCTCTGGAACACCAGAGAGTGTTACCAAGGCCATAAACCAATAAGCAAATACCGGTCTCCTTGAGTCAAGCAAGACTCCACCGTGCACCCAGCTACACCTCACCTGCCTGGAAATACTGTGCAGCAGAGGCAGCAATATGTCTGTATATCCCAAATCTAATGCGATTGGCTCTCTCCTTGGAGGAATAACTCATGGCTGATGCCCACAAGCTACATCCTCTACAGGTTAGGAGATGTCATAAGCCACAGTAAGACCCTGTCATATTTAACAGGAAAAATGTAATTCAATGGATCAACATATCATCTAAACATACGTGTCTATACCAAAGTAACCAACATAACTATTAGTCCTGTTTAAATACTTATTATTCTAATTGGCTTGTGCTTCATTAGTGGGATCAAAAGTTTATTCCTGGACAACTGTCCAGGCCCATGAAAGGAACAGCCAGAATTGACCAGAGTCCAAGACAACACTCCAGAGAGAGTGACTGTTTTGCTTCTCATCCACCTTGTGCCCCTTTTCTAAGCCTAGGGAATAATCTGCGAATGAAGGGCTGTGGTAGAATGTAAGGGCTGTGATTGGGGTGAAGGTTGAAACTACAGCAATGTAGTCTGGACACTTCATTTGATCAACTTGTTTGAATATACAACCCCTCACCCCTGCTGGTGGTGGGGCTGTGGGGGTTTGGGCACAACAGCCTGCAAATTGGTTTTACAGAAGGAATGCTTGTACTCATGGATTTCTTTCACTTATAGCTAAAAAAATGAAAAAAACTGAGAGAAATATGCAGGACGATTATGGAAGAATGCATGATCGGGTGGGTGGGGTGGGGTGGGTGGGTGAGGGGAAGGGAAAGGAAAAAAGCCTGAACTAAATTGGAAAAGGATGTATGAAATGCACAAAGCATCAAATAAAAAATGTTAAAAAAAAAAAAGAAGATGACAGCTGAAGAGAACCTTGAATTCAGTGAGGAACTGTGGGGCACAGTTTGGGGAAGTTCCCGATGTAGCCAGATAGTTGATGCAACCAAAGACCTCTGTGACTAGAGAAAAATGAACTGGAAATAGAAGAGTAGCTACGAGCTGTGTGTAAGCTGTGGGAAAGACAGCTATTTATTAAGAAGGGATGTGTGAAACATGGATGCTTTCAGTAAGAAATTGTGTAATCTGATTTCATTACTACCGTGTTCAAAATAATACACGCATGTTTAAAACTACAAAGTGAACAAGTACACTAAAATGTCATTCGAGAACTCCATGTGTCCTTCATGTTTAAAGTTTTCTCCCTTTTTCTGTATGTATATAGTCACAATTCCAACTTTAAGGTAGTAATTTTCTTAACTTTCTAGTTTTAATTCCTAAGTGTGCTTCCCTAATATAGACTGTCTCCTTGGGGATGTTTGCAGCTATTGTCACACATGATCATCTGGTATGTAATAATCATCTAGTAGATCTTCAAAAAAAAAGTAGCACAGTTTGCATAGGGCATACTAGTCTAGTTGGGGTTGCAGGAAAACTATCAAATTATCCCCCTCCAAAAATAAATGAGTGAAAAGACAGAAAGCTAGGGGCTGAGTACTTGATAAAGAAATCAACTACCGGGGCTAGAGAGATGGCCTAGAGGATAAGAGCGCCCGCCGACTGCTCTTGCAGAGGACCTGGGTTCGATCCACAGCACCCACATGGCGGCTGAGAGCTGCCTTTAACTCCAGTTCCAGAGGATTCCGATGCCCTCTTCTGACCTCCACGGCATTGCACGACATGGGTGCACAATCCTGTGTGCAGACAGTACATTCACACACATAAAGAATAAATAAAATTAAAAAAAAATTAAAAAAAAAATTTTTTGGTCTTTTCGAGACAGGGTCTCCCTGTAGCCCCAGCTGGCCTGGAACTCACTCTGTAGACCAGGCTGGCCTTGAACTCACAGAGATCCGCCTGCCTCTTCCTCCCAAGTGCTAGGATTAAAGGCATGCGCCACCACGCCCTGCAAAAAATTAAAAATTAAAAAAAAAATCAACTACCTCTCTGTCTCTGTATAACAAAGTCAGTGGTTGTTTATTGGGCAATTTCAGAGTAAGCTTGTCATAAATATACTACTTGTGGAACTAGCCACTTCTTAACCAAAGCACTACTTTCTAAAGCCTCTGCAAAATCATCTAACAATAGACTTGTCAGCTTACTCACGTCCTGTCTGTCCCTGGACATGACATTCACACCCTTTGATACAGCTGAAATTAGGCTTTGACTCCTGGCACGTACCTGGTTAGACTGACTGATGCTCAATACGACATACATGCTGGCAAAAGAAGTTACTCTTTCTTTCAGCTCTTAGTCTCACATACTATATTCTGACTTGTCATGAAACTTAAATAAATCATCTGCTTTTCATTTCAGTCTGATATCTATTGTAAGCCAAGCAACAGCCTTACCAGTCGAAGTGAGATATTAAACTTGCCTCTGTCCTTTTTATCAAGGGGACTTGTAGAAGGGCTGACACCAAAACACATCATTTTAACAGAACTTCGTGAGAGCTCTGTGGCTGTGTGAGGTGCTAATGGCAATTCCTTGGCAAGCAAGTAACAATCTTCAGGCAGGAGGGGAAGTTATTACTGGTTCTGATATATCCTGCCAAAGAAAAATTAAATATTTCCTTTTGCACTTCCTGACTTAACTTTATTTAATTTCTCAGTTGTAGGCATGGATTAAAAATACCAACCATTTGTGCACTGTTTCCCATAATCAGAGATAGACCTTGAATCAGTCTTAGATGGTTTGATATTTGGTATTCAGATAGAATCTTGATTAATGTTAGTGTTTTCAGATTCTTCTTTATGTAATTTATGTATTTTATGGTAATCTACAACATAAAACATTTATGCCTTTGTGCAATTGGAAGATATCTACTTTATTTGGTTTTGCATGAAGTTAATTTTAAAATGTTATTTCTGATCATTTGCAACATGAGAGATATATGTATAAACGAGAAATAAATATCTCACTGACATACTATTTCTTCTCTGAAATAGAGCAATGATGCTACATTATAGAAACAAATCATAAATCTCAATATTGATGGTGTTCCCTAAATGAAGAGTGAATAAAGGAAAGCTGCAGGTATGTGAGTAAATGACTTTTTAAAGATACAGAGACCTCTGCAAGGATGACTAGCTCTTTCTCCTTCTCCACCCCTCCCCCCCAAATTTTGTCATTCTTCCACCTTTACTTTATATGAATGGCTGATATTCTGTTGTATGCCTAAAGGCAAAAAGAGAGCCCCAGCAGAAAAGGTTGAAATCCTCCCAGGAGAGCTGAATGTTAGTCTATGTCATTAAATCTGAGCTTTATAAACTGCACTAAAGTTAACAAATACACTTGGAAGAGCAACACAGTGATACAAATACTGCAATTTGGTTAACAGATCAAAGCTTTTCTTCTATGAAAAGTTTGATATTTGGCAAGGTGAACTGCTCTGCAATAGACTTTTAATTCACATGTTTTGCCTGAAGCCACACTAAATAACATGAGCAATGGGATACAGACAAGTTATTTACTTACCTGTTAGTAGAAATCTTAGGGTTTCTGAACTGCGAAAACAATCTTTGTCATACTAAAGTTTAATGTGAGCTCATAACATTGGTCCCAATTAAGTGAAGTGCTCCACAGCTACCTGTATTTCTGTCAGTGCATGTGTCCCCAGGGTGCAGTCAGTAGCATATAATAATTCAGGAATGATTGCCTGAAAGTTTATTGGACTCAGTTAACTCAGATAAAATACAGAGAAAAAGAAAAACTTCCAGGTGACTTGCTGACATTAAGTCCTCAATATTTATTTTCAAAATAAACATGAACTATCTGGTCAAAGTGGAGAAATATAGAAAATATTTGCCTAACAACTGTGTCATTATCAAATTTCAAAAGCTTATTTTTCAAGAAAAAAAGTGATCTTTCAAAGAAGGCCTCTTCAAAATGCTGAACGTTGGCTGGGTTTCTGGCTTATAAACAAGCAAACTGTATATTTGGATCAAAGAAAGAGGACCCATTTAAATTGGCCTTTTCTTTACCTGGGTAGGTATAGCTGAAGGTAAATATGTAAATTGTGATTTTACTGTTGCTAATTGGCTTTCACTTTGTTCATCTCCTTTTCTTTTTTTTTTAATCTTTCATTGAAGTTCTGTGCATTTCATACATCACCTCTCAGTTCAATCAGACTCATTTCCCCCTCCATCCCCCCTCCCCTCCCAAGTTCATACAGTCTGCCATACATGTTCTGTTTGCCCTTCTGAGTCTTTTCAAAGTTTTTCAAAGCAGAAGTTGTTATTTTTGGGGGGGGGGGCTGGAGAACTCTACTGCTTCAGACAGTTTCCTGTCCCAGTTCCTTTGTTGTTGTTCATCTCATTTTCATTTTTTTTTAGAAAAAGCTTTTAATTAATTAATTAACTTATTTATTTATTTATTATTTTTATGTGTATGAGTGTACTGACTGTATGTAGGTTTTTGCACCCGTGTCATGCAATGCTGCATAGGTCAGAACAGGGCGTCAGATTCCCCTGGAACTGGAGTTAAAGACGGTTCTTAGCTGCCATGTGGATGCTGGGAACCAAACCTAGGTCCTCTGCAAGAGCAGTCAGCACTCTTAACCGCTGAGCCATCTCTCCAGCCCCTCATTTTCATTTTTAAATCTAAACTTTTGTCTATTTAACCAGGCAGCTGGCAGGGTAAGGCAGATATCTGCCAGGGGTATCAAAGATGGGAAAGCAGCTCACTTTGAGAATATCACAGTAGTTTCAAGCTGATTGGAGTCCATTTTCATTTTCTCATGCTTTTATTACTATGAAATACATGTAAAATTTATGGAGGAGAATTTATTTCAACACTTATATAAAATATTTATTTGCTATATCAGCATAGTTGGCATTTCCAGCTCCTTATCATTTCTTTATGTTAAGGAGATGCCATGCCTATTTTGTAGGCTGAAGGCAATTGTGAGCTATAGTCTCACAACTTGCAGTGGAACCTCAGAGTGTGTCTTCTTTCCTACTGTATTTTCTTATCTATCATACAGACTTCACCCAATGTTCCTTTTCTCACCCTTTCAGCCTTTTTAGAACTATTCTACATTTGAACTGTTATATGGGAAACGATATGCAATATTTGTTTCTCTGAGCCTTGGTGAGCTCTGGGCTCATCCATTGTATTTCAGATGAAAGAATTTCATAATATTTTGGTGTCTGAGTCTTATTCTAAAACATATAGTCCAACTCTGTAGACTTCACTTATCTCTTGCTAAATAATTTCACAGAATTTTATGTCTTGGTGCTATGAGCAGAGGAAAAGATCTGTATAGCCTAAATTAGCTCAACCCTTGGAAAGACATTTACATAGGATCCCTAAGAGCTGAACCTCCCTAGACCCCTTGATCAAATTCATAAGTACAGCAAACTTATATCACAGAGATTTAAAGCAAATTCCAACCTTTCGAGATATACTGTGTTCTTTCAATCTCTTGAGAAATCTCCATCATTTGTTACCAAGGAAATTGTGACACATCCTTGAAAAGAGACTCTTAAGGTAAATTGATAGACAACAGGTTTTGTTTCTGATTACAAATCCTCTTTCTACATTAAAGAGTTGAAATTGTTTCAATTACTTTTTATTTCCTTTAGTCCTGAAATTTTAGAAAATAATTTTGGGGAAAGTGAATATGGACATGTTTAATTCAGATTGTGAGATACAGGAAATTCTTTCATATTAGTGGAGATAAATTAAAAATATATGGTATGTATTAACAGTTGATTATGCCGGAAGACTTGAAAGTCTTAAAAACCATATAGGAGCAGTAACTAATCTTTAAGCCTTGTACCTGAGGTCTAGATCTCATAATTCTAGAGAATAAAATGCAAGATACTAAGAGAGAGAAAAATCAAAGGTCCAACTCAGCTCTCAAGCCTAATAATCAAATGACTGGCACAGCAAACTAACTTTATTGGTGCAGAAGTGACATGATTATTTGGGGGATAATAAACAGTTATCTAATTGGACTTAAAGTCTTCTCAATGGAAGGGAATTCATGGGTGACACTTTATACATAGCCAAATACACATAGCTAGGGAGGTCATATATCCTAGAGAAAACACTATCTCTTATCATATCTCAAGACAAATGAAATTTTTTACAGTATGGTAAATGTAGATCTTTATATTTAACAGACAAATATATCATAAACCACTAATCAAAAAGCTTCTTTTTACAACAAATGGAGGTTACTTAAATGTTCCACAACTGGTCAGACACAGAGAGTATATGTGTGAGAGATGCCCAGTCCTAGGTAATATATCTACAATTGAATGGTTTTACATGAGGCTCATAGAACATAGCAGAATGGGGTAGAAAGAAAAGTAATGCATCTCTCAACTCTTGCCAGTTTCGCTTCCTTATACAACATAGTGTTGATACAGACGGCCAGAACTGGACAAGTTTTAAAGAATAGGAGATGGTAGAGTATGTGTCCCTGGACAAACTCCTATATTAAACCTCAAACATCCAAGTTTCATATTACAGAATATGGTTTGGAAAGATTGTAAAAGCCAGGGCTGGTTCATGAACACAGGGAAGCAAAGCCTTTCAGCCTCTCCAGGCATGTGAGCTTGTGGCAGTGGTGGCACTGAGCACAAGACCCATGACAACTCAAGCAGACAAGAGCCCAGACTGGAGTGAGTTTGAGTATTGGGCTCGTCGTAACCTGGGAAATATTGGAGACTGATTACTACTGGCTGAGGGTGAGTAGACCTTAATTACACCTCTATACAAGCTGACTAGAATCCAGTGGAAGAACTTACACTGAAGGACATTGGGATGCAAATGCTTGACATAACAAGTGTGGTAGAATGAATGAGGTCTGGCATAGGGTGGTGTGAACATGGATGGGGAGGGAGTCTAATTAATGAGGAACTCTTGTATGAAATGTAAATAAGCCAAATAAAATATGTTTAAATGTACTCTGGAGTCATAAAATACTGGGATAAAATTCTTCACTGCGTTTACTACAGGGAATAATTTGAGATGCACTAAACCTCCCCAATCCTTATGATCTCATTTGATCTGGTGTTCTAATAATACTACGTGGATTCCAGAGTAGTTTGAAAAATAAAATGAGTTAATGCTCAGTGTCAGGTAAATTGTGAAATCTCAGTAATTGCAGCTATTGCTGAGGGCAATAGGATGTCACCATCTGACAGGTGATTTCACCTTAAAAATATCCTTTGTTACATTATATGTCACATACTACACTTAACGTCCTCTATTATAGCACATAAATGTTGACCAAGCTACATTTCTCAAATTTATGATGTACAATTTTTGTCTTCTTGAGTAAAATTATTTTTTTCAGAGTGAAACCTTGATAAACTATGCATTTGAAAGTCACAAGAAAATATTGATACTTATGACACTGTTTATACCACTATATAATTCTTATTTGTGTATCTTATCTTTTCATTAGGATTAATAATATACATAATCAATATGTAAAATATCAATTCATCATGCAATGGAGTAGTTCTAATGTACTACAATTAAGAGAGAGATGAAACTTAAGTCACAAATACATGTTTAAAGGATATGGGACAATGCTTGAAATTGTATAAAATATAGTCATGACATTAAGGGAAAACATTGTCATTACACTACTTTTCTTATAAAAATAAGTTGTACATTAAACTTTCAGTCTAAATTTATCATTTTAATAAATCATATAGTTCATTGTATTTTGTACAATATACAGACAAATAAATTAAGAAAATATTGTCAACAATAATTTATGGCTTAATCTACCTGGGTATAATTTCTTTTTTTTTTTTTTTTGTATGTGTATGAATGTACTGTCTGCATGTAGGTCTGTGCACCTGTGTCGTGCAATGCCGTGGAGGTCAGAAGAGGGTGTCGGAATTCCCCTGTTACTGGAGTTAAAAACGGTTCTCATCCGCCATGTGGGTGCTGGGGATCGAACCCGGGTCCTCTGCAAGAGCAGTCGGCACTCTTAACCATTAGGCCATCTCTCCGCCCGGGTATCCTTTCTTCAAGTGAACTAATCCCATATGTTTTGGATGGATTCAGCTTATCTCTAAAAACAGTAAAGGTCTTCTAACTTCTGTTTCTCTAAGTTTTTATACACTGAAAGGATTCCAGTTTTATTGATTACTACCTGTCAGAGACTTTAAAAAGCTATATATTTATACCTAAATATCTAATTGCATGTGCTTCATTAGTAGGTTCGAAAGGTTATGCCTGGACAAGCTGGCAGCCCATGAAAGAAAACAGCCAGAACTGACTAGAGACCAAGACATCAGCTCCAGAGAAAGTAGAGTGTTTTGCTTCTCATCCACCTGTGCCCCTTTTCTAAGCCTAGGGAACAATCTGCGGAAGAGGGGGCGTGGTAGAATGTAAGGGCTTCGATTGGGGTTAACGGTGAAACTACAACAATATAGACTGGACACTCATTTGATCAACTTGATTGAACATACAAGCCCCCCCTGCTGAATGGTGGGACCCATGTGGGTTTGGGCACAACTGCTTGCAAATTGGTTTTACATGAAGGATGCTTGTACTCACAAATTATCACTTATTGTTAAAAAAAATGAAAACAAAACAAAACAAAAAAGCAGAGAAAGATGCAGAAAACTTACGGCAGAATGCATGATCTGGGATGGGTAGGGGTGGGGTGGGGGGAAGGGAAGGGGATATATGCCTGAACTGAATTGGAAAATGATGTATGAAATACACAAAGCATGAATAAAAAATAAATAAATAAAGCTATATATTTCTTTGTGAGTCTGAGGGCTAGAATTGTTTAATTTCTGAACATGAAAAAATAATTTCTTCCTTTGTGAATAGATATAGAACTGAAGAAACCTTGTACCTTCAGGATCACAGATCAACTTTAGAACAACAGACATTTGTGAAAAAAATTAAAAAAAAACTAATAAAGCCATTTTATCCAGGAAGCCTATCCTCTCTGATGTTACTGTACACAAATCTTTCTGTTAGAGAGGACAAGGGAGCAATCTGTGGACTATATATTGAGAAACCTCTTATCCTATTAGTATTACTGTATGATGCAATAGGTGATGCCCAGCATACCATGTTTACATGTTCAGTGTCAATCAGTTAAAATATTTGCACATATATTTGTGTGTCTGCTTGTTGGTCTGCCCATGTAGAATGGGTGCCTGCAAAGGCTAGAACAGTAAGTCTGAGCCCAGGGACTGGAAACCTAGAGGGGGTCCTGAGCTGCCTGATGTGCAGTCTGGGAACTGATCTGTACCTCTGTGGAATAACAGAAGTGCTCTTAACTGCTGACCCATCTCTCTAACACTCTATCAATTTTTAAAACTGATTTTTTGTGATTTTCATACAATATGATATTTAATCAGCTCCCTTATTGACACAACCCCCACTATCCTCACCTAATTTAATGTACTCACCTATATGTATAATACAGCCTATAGACTATGATTCATTTACCCAAATGTTTTTCAGTGCACATACATCCATTGAGTCCACCAAGAGGCCCTTCCCTATAGGACACTGCCTTTCCTCCTCCCACAAGACACCCATTGTCCAAAGTTCCTAAGGTTGATTTGGAATCTTACTCATGTCCCCTCCCCATGTCTAAGCTGGAATTTTGTCTTGTTTCTGTAGATTCATATAACTAAGGTTCCAGGAGCTTGCAGGACTCTATCTCTATATGGTCACACACCTCCTACCTGGTTCTTACAGACTTTCTGCCCGTACTTCTGGCAATGGACCCTGAGCCCTGGGTGAGTGAAGGTTATTATAGGAGTGTTTTCCAATAACCCACACTCTGCAGACTCTTAATTTGCTGGCCTTCGTCATTTGTGACCTTTTGTATTCCTGGGCCTCTGTTGCATTGGGGAGTTTCATTAATGAGAGTGGAGAGATTTATAGTGATCTCTTTACATATTGTTCTATGTAGTGTGAGCCTTAGCATTGTAAAGGAGATGCTTAGCGCTTGTGAAATTCAGACAATATCTGTGTGTGACCAGTGTGATATTCAGTACTCTCCATCTGGTACAAAAGAAACTTCTATGATTAGTGCTGACTGGGGTGCTTGACTATAAATACGAGGATACATATTTGGCACTTAGTAAGAAATTACAATTTTCTAGGCATATGATAGCCTTGGAGTTTTCTCTATATCTATGACCTCTCTATCCATGTGTATTTGATTATGTTTACACTACCACACTGAGTTTCCTCCCACTAAGCTGGTTTTGAGTCCAATTAGTTAACCATTGATTGTTTCCAAGATGTGTGCTGTATGCTTTTCTGATCATTGCTGTAGATATTTGGTCTTAAAGCTGGTGCTGGAGCATCAACTGATATTTTCCATTGATTGCTTGCACAGTGTTCTCCAAAGCTACCCTTTAGGGGAAGTGGCTTCCAGGTCAATTCCAGCTCCCTTCGTCCAAATCCCATATCCAAAATATGTCCTTTCTTCCACAATAGGGTCTTACGTTAAAGTTCTGGGAGGAAATCCAGGGCTCCAAATAGCGGAGATGTTAAGACCAACAATTGACAAATAATACTTCATGAAAGTAAAATGTTCCATATAGCAAAGGACAGCACCATTCAAGTGAAGAACAGTCTATGGCATGGAAAAAATATTTACCCTCTATATATCTGAATATGTAAAGAAATAAAAAGTAAGCAATGGGGTCATACACAAACCAATGAAAGTTGGTGCAATTAACTAAACAGAGATTAAACGTAAACGTTGAAATATGTGTTAAATTGTCAATGATTTTAGCCAACAAGGAATTCAAGTTATAAAAAAATTGGTTTGTGATTTCATCTTACCCTAGTCACAATGGCTAAGAGAGGAAACTAAAATAAATAAATAAATAAATAAATAAATAAATAAATAAATAAATAAAAATAAATTTAAATAAACAATGACACATAATTGCAAAGATGTAGAAAAGGGAAAACCCTGTTGTGGGAGGACAAACTTGCAGAGACTCAACTGAAATCAGTATTCGGGGTCCTAAACTATAAAATAAAAATTAGAACGTCAACATGATTCAACCATAGGACATTCTGCTGGGAATGTACCAGGAAGAGGGTTTCAGATACTCTGGAACTGGAGTTACAGAAAGCTGTTAACCTCCATGGAAGGTGCCAGGAATCATATCTGAATCATCTGCAAGAGTAGCCAGTGTACTTAACTGCTGAGAAATCTCTCCAGCCCTTATGTTAATAATTTAAAAAAAGACTTTATAACATTTTCCCCAAGCGTACATGATAAACAACATGCATAATCCATGGAGGGTCAGTTTTATAGTAGAATTGAATAAGAACAGCTCTTTGAATGTTATATATTTGCGATGTTGAGGTCTTGCACATTTGTAAGTGCCTTTTAAAATTTAGTTTTACTGATCAAAGCCAAGAGGCAGACCATAGACAGTATTTCAGTGAAAGTAGCCTCAAAGCTTTTTTTAATATTTAATTTATTTTTTATTTTATGTGTATTAGTGTATTGCCTACATTGCACCATGTCATGCAATGTCCCCAGAGGTCAGAAGAAGGGTTCAGATGTCCTGTAATGGAATTATAAATGGTTAGCTTCTGTGTTGTTTGGGAGAATCCAACCCAGGTCCTCTGCAAGACTAGTCAGTGTTCTTAAGTGCTGAGCAATCTGTCCAATCCCTTAAAGCTAATTTCTTTTGCATCTTCATTTGACAACTGGAACGGCCTCTATGCTTAGATTACTTAAATGCTTACTTCTTAAGCATGCCTTCTTACAAGGCACTCAGAAGTACTGACTGAGTAATTTCCAAGAAGAAGTTGCAAAACCGATTATGTAATTATGAGCTTATGTCAGTCTTAGGAACATAAATTTGGGGAAAGTTTCTTTATCTAATCCATTACCTGGCAAATAGTACAATATGAGATCACAGAACTTGAAATTACTACAAAACTGTATGTTCTTATGTTGTTCTTTGCTTATGAATAGATAATTACAGGAATACAAATGACCAGGAGAGTAACATGTTTATAGTTTAAGTAATGTGTAAGGAACAAAATTGAAACAGTACACAGCAGATAGGACAATGACTGTCCCCAGATTTTCAAGTGAGAAACTAGGATACTTTTTTTTTTACCTGAAAGAAAGTATTGATTTCAGTTATGGATGGTGGTAATAAATATCACTGACTTGAGAAGCAATCACGGAAGTCATTTTTTATCCCTCTTCTTCAGTTGACATGAGCCACTATACACCAACAATAAGTTGTTCAATCTCCTCAATAATTCTGTAGTCAAGGTCATATTTTTCCAGAGTGTTTAGTGTTATGGTTGGCAGGACAGAATCAAGAGCCTCTTTGAAGTTCATATAGATTATGTGCACTTCATTTATTTGATCACTTGTATCTGTCACTGTGTCTTAGGAAAAAGAGAGGCTGTTTTGACAGTATTTCTTCTTTTAAGTTCTAGAAGAAAAGAGCCTTGTTACTCTTTCATACAACTTGTGGTGAACAGTTCCCTATTTGTTTCTGAATAGATACTGATGAAATAGTAGATCAGTCCTCTGTGGGCTTTAATCATTCATACAGTACTGTCACAAACTGACTATTGGACATCAACAAGAATCTCAGTCTGTACTGCTAGTCATAATCACTTTCTGGGTTGTTTTATTTTTAATAGCTATTTCACATTTCTATAATAAATCACTTATATAGATCATTCATAATGTAAAAAAAGAAACTATGTTTTTAAACTCCCTTTAGTTTTAACAATTATAAAATGCAATACCCAAACACCAAGTTATGAGAAACTCTGTTTGAATTTCTTTTTGGTATAAGAAGGGAGAAAAATGAGCACACTTTATATTTTCAAAAGAATTCCATGAGAACATCTTCACATGGGGAAGATTTCTCATTGTTTGAAAGAATTAAAAAATTTAATAATTGGATAATTGGATGGTGTGAGATAGCGGGGTGTTTCACAGCTACCATTTTTTTCAGCAGATAGCTGATGAATCTAAACAGATGGAGAGATGTTATCTGTGAAAATGGCCTGGAGTAGTCTATAGGTGATAATTAAGAAAAGTAATATTTAGTGAGGTGAGAGTCCTTGGTTTAAGTTGATAGTTACTTCATTATTTGTCATGAAGATTTCTTTTAAAATTGTTTTATAAACTATTAATTTTCTTTTTCTAAGAAGAGATAAAGTTATTCTTTTGCATCCTGACTTCTAAACAGTTGATTCCTTGTACATAAACCATTAGTCTTTCTACCCTGCTTGAATCAAACCAACTTTATCACTGACTAGACAGGAGCTCCCAGAGGCACAGGGGAAAATTGAGGAGGAATTTTAAAACAACCTTGGTGCTATCTGTGACAGAAATTGCATGGGAAATGAAAACACTAGGCCTTTCTACTTAGCCTCAAGGTTATTTGAATTTCTCTTTTAATGTGTTGTCCACCTTTGTTATAATTATCACCTTACTGCTCAATTCAAATTCAACCCTATTTTCAGCTAAAGCTTTTAATTTCTGTTTCCCCTCAACTAGGCATCCTGTTTCAGTTTAATCAGGTCTCTAAGAGCCCAGAAGAGCTCAGTACAACAAAATGAAAGGAAACTTCCAATATCCTCCAAAAATGAAGCATGCTGAGTCAGACTTTACAGCAGCATGAGAAAATTTTTAAAGTCTTTGATTCCCTCCTTGGGGGCCTTGAAGAGGGGAATAGAATTGTTAATATTTCTATATAAAAGAACTATATAGTTTCTTCGATGGGATGTATATATGCTAACAAATCTCTTCTTTGTATTTCTGTGAGAGGAAGATGTCAAATTGTCCCTTTAATTGAGGTTAAAGAAGGTAAGCAGATAATTAGATTCATTACATCCCACAACCAACCCATGCTCCACTTTGTTAAGATTTGATATCTTATCTCTGCTAGATGTTTGTGCCTAATTATAGGTTCTTAATAATTACATTGTTACATATTATTATTGTTATTTATCAACATAGTCCATGCAAATTAATAAGTGCAGCAAATGTCATGATGATAATCGTGTATTTGACTAGTGAAGCAATCAAATGGTGAATTTCTCCTGTTAATGATGTCAAAACAATTGACATAAATCACATGTTAAGTTCCCTTTACTTATCTAGTACCCAAACACTCTTAGTGAATGCCAACTAATTTGCAACTAGATGGAAAAGTTACTGTCAGTTTCAGGAATTTGTAACCCTGTCTTAGCAAAGATAGGGTCTGTAGGAGATCTGTAAGTTTTCAGTTGCTTCAAAGCAGAGGGTGTTCATTCAGTTTGATTTTTCCATGATTGACACAGTATCCAAGAACTTCAGTTGACCTTCATTATTTAAAATTTTGCAATACTTGAGCTCTCTCTCTCTCTCTCTCTCTCTCTCTCTCTCTCTCTCTCTCACTTGCTCTCTCTCCATCTCTCTCTCCCCTTCTTTCTTTAAAATTCAGATTTTCTGCCCCAAGCATATTTCTCTATCCTTGATTTTTATATCCTCATCCTCATTATATCTCCTAACCTCATATGTCAGTATAGGCTCTTTCCTTTAGGTACCTTACACTTAGAAAATTTCATAAGGTAAAAAAAAAAAGAAACATGAAAGTAACAAAAAAGAGTATAATAAAGAAAAAATTGGCTTAGCAGATGTTCTTTTTATACTAATTATTTCTAAATACATAATTGCAATACAATGCACACAATTAGATATTCTACAATATAATCTCAACATAGATTTATATGATTTCAGTCTTTATAGCTGTTTGTTTTAATATTTTCCAATATTATCTTTTCCTTATTGGTTGTTTCCAAATTTCAATATTGTACATCCTGGGCAATAAAATTTATTCATTGAATATAGCTTTTGTATCACGTTGAATAGTAACCTTAAGGCAAATTGTAATTGTGTATCCAAGTATGTGGCAACTTTTATAGCTTTGATAAATATTATAATTGAATCTTTGTTTTTAATAATGTATAAACATAAAAAGTAGTACAGAATACATTCAAAAATAGTTTCCTTAGAGTTTAGTAATTAAAACATCACACAGTTTTTGATGTTCTTATTCCTCTAAACTTTGTTAGTTGAAGTTGAACAACCATCCAAAATTACATGTAAATACTAACTCAAATTTACGTCAATATCAGCCATTACTCATGCACAGTTTGCTATGTCTGTATAGTTTTCCTACACAGACATAGTATATGTGATCATTTAATTGAGCTCCCCTCACAAACAGCAGCACAATTCCTAAGAAAGCCAGTTTTCATTTTAAAAATATGCGGTAGAATGTAAGGGCTGCGATTGGGGTTAATGGTGAAACTACAACAATATAGACTGGACACTCATTTGGTCAACTTGATTGAACATACAAGCCCCCCCCTGCTGGATGGTGGGACCCATGAGCTGTGTGGGTTTGGGCACAACTGCTTGCAAACTGGTTTTACATGAAGGATGCTTGTACTCATAAATTATCACTTATTGTTAAAAAATGAAAAAAATGAGAGAAAGATGCGGGACAGTTAGGGCAGAATGAATGATC
Organism: Rhizomys pruinosus; assembly: GCA_009823505.1. Lineage (NCBI taxonomy): Eukaryota > Metazoa > Chordata > Mammalia > Rodentia > Spalacidae > Rhizomys > Rhizomys pruinosus. The sequence continues at coordinate 41,758 of VZQC01008145.1, forward strand.
TGGGATGGGGTGGGGTGGGATGGGGGGAAGGGAAAGGGAAATATGCCTGAACTGAATTGGAAAATGATGTATGAAATACACAAAGCATTAATAAAAAAATATGTAACTTAAATTTCTTCAATTTTCATGCATTATATATGGATCATATTTAGATCCTCTCACATCCCCCCCCATCAGATCTTATTCATTTTCTCATATGTGTTAAGGTCTAAATGGTGATTAATCCATAAAGAAGCACATGTCCAAAGGGCAGAGAATAGGAGAGTACTGCTGAGTGTGTGTTCTTGGGTAGGTTAATTATATCAAATATCCTCTACATAAGGCTCAGGAGCCGTTGGGGAAGAGGGTTTGAAAGACTGTAAGACCGAGGAGTGGCCAATGCTTGTACTCACAAATTATCACTTATTGTTAAAAAAAATGAAAACAAAACAAAACAAACAAAAAAAACCAGAAAGATGCAGAAAAGTTATGGCAGAATGCATGATCTGTAATGGGTAGGGGTGGGGTGGGGGGAAGGGAAGGGGATATATGCCTGAACTGAATTGGAAAATGATGTATGAAATACACAAAGCATTAATAAAAAAATATGTAACTTAAATTTCTTCAACTTTCATGCATTATATATGGATCATATTTAGATCCTCTCACATCCCTCCCCCATCAGATCTTATTCATTTTTTCATATGTGTTAAGGTCTAAATGGTGATTAATCCGTAAAGAAGCACATGTCCAAAGGGCAGAGAATAGGAGAGTACTGCTGAGTGTGTGTTCTTGGGTAGGTTACTTATATCAAATATCCTCTACATAAGGCTCAGGAGCCGTTGGGGAAGAGGGTTTGAAAGATTGTAAGACCGAGGAGTGGCCAATGACCTAAGAACATTTCTTGTTGAAACTCTCATTTCTAATTAAAAAGTGGAGACTTTTTTGGTCATTTTCAGAATCTTGTTATTATATTCTAAACTTGGGGTTATTAGAATTGGTAAATTTAATTCCTGATGTGGAAAGTGTTCTGCAAACTATCCAGACTAATTTGGAAAGAAGTCTTCTTACATGGTTCATATCACATTGAAGACTTTATCGTCCGAACAATACATACTGGGAATAAATATATTGACTGTATTATATGCACAAGAAGTCATGATAATCCCTATTTAGGTTATGAACCAAGGTCATACACCTCCAATAAGACAATAGGCAACTTGAATAACAAATCTTTCACTTAGTAGAGAAGAAACACTTGTAAATGTAAATCAAATAATTATGTACCTAGTTACACTATAAGTTTCATAATATTGCGTAATGAAGTTAGGAATGTTTTGAAACAAGGCATATTCATGTGAAGTTGTATATTAATATCAATACATACATATTTCTAATTTGTAAATTGTCAGTGTGAACCCATGATTCAATGTTATCTAAGACATCTCCCCTGCACTCTCTTAATAGGTTCCCATTTGGGACATGTGGAGAAATACTTATCAACATATAAAAATTAAGATATATACATTTCTTTGGAAGAATATCAGTAAAAGGTTGTCTTAGGAAGAGTGTATGTGTGTGCATGTGTGTGTGTGTGTTTACATGCATGTAAGTGTGAATGTGATGAAGAAGGGCAAGCAAAAACCTGCCTTGCTTATTGACGTGTTGAAGAGATGAAAAATATATGGTGGTATATATGAAAAATTCCCATGGGAATAGGAAATGAAACTGACTTTGAGGTTCTTTTTACTTATTTATTTCAATGGCTTTTTTTCTAAATTTCCAAACTGCTGGTATCAATGATCAAGATGACTCCAACTTGCAGAAAACAATATCTGCACAGATAGACAAATTAATTGGGAATTCTTCGTCCTAGATGGAATGGAGTTTCCTTTGGTCAAGAGTTTATGCGTTTTCCAATAATAGGTTTACCTTTTTATCTCCACAGCTATTATTAGCATCACTGTTTGAGAATATAAATAAAGCTTGATTCATTGAGATGTGATTTTACATAATATTGTGTTTTACCATGAGACTCATTTTATAGTAAAAAATATATACCAATGCATATAAAAGAAGCATATAGAACTCCAAATAGACAAGATCAGAAAAGAAACTCTCCATGTCATATCATAGTTAAAACACTAGACGCCCCCCCCAAAAAAGACAAAATTCTGAAAGCCACAAGAGAAAAACAACAAGTTACATATAAGGGGAAATCTATCAGAATTACAACTGACTTCTCGTTGCAAACTATGAAAGCAAGAAGAATGTGGAGCAAAGCATTCCCAGTGTTAATGGAATGTAGATGTCAACTCCAGAAAGTTATACCCAGCAAAAATGTTGATTATAGTTGAAGGAGAGAGAAAAATCTTCCATGACATAAACAAAATGAAAGAATACATGTCCAGAAAGCCGACCCTTCAGAGAATACTTGAAGCAATTCAAAGGACAGAAGGAAGGAGCAACTATCCCCAAGTACCAAGAAAGAGAAATTAGTAAAAGCATAACTACAAAAATAAAAACCTAGACCAAAAATGCAAATGGATAATAAGGTTAAAGGAAGCAACACACATCTATCAGTTATAACCTTAAATATTAATGGAATAAACTCCCCAATCAAAAGACATAGAATGGGAGATTGGATTAGGATACAGAATCCATCTATATGCTGTCTACAAGAAACACTTCTTACCTTCAAGGATAGGCACCACCTTAAAGTGAAAGGGTGGAAGAAAATATTCCAAGCAAACGGTACCAAAAAGAAAGCATGTGTTGCTATTTTAATATCCAACAAAATAGACTTAAAAGTAAAAGAAATCAGAAGAGACAAAGAAGGCCATTACATTTTTATCAAAGGAAAAACTGACCATGAAGATTTCACAGTCATGAATATATATGCACCAAACTCTGGTGCACCAAACTTTATAAAGACATTTCTCCAGGACCACAAGGCACAAATTAACCCCAGTACAATCATAATAGGGGACTTCAATACCCCACTGAGCCCTTTGGATAGATCAACCAGACAAAGAATAAACAAAAAGACATCTTAACTGAATGATACAGTACACCAAATGGACCTCATAGACATCTACCAAATATTCCACCCTAATACCAGATAATATGCTTTCTACTCAGCACCCCATGGAATATTCTCCAAAATCGACCACATACTGGGACACAGAAGAAACCTCTAGAAATACAAAAAGATTGAAATAATTTCATGCATTCTATCAGACCACAGTGCAATAAAGCTCATTATCAACACCAGGATAAGCCCTACTATCTACAAGAACACTTGGAGACTAAACAACACACTCCCGAATAATGAACGTGTCAAGAAAGATATTGGAATGAAGCTTTGCCTGGCTTGAGGCAAGAACTTGTAAGACCTGTCCCATAAGTCCTCCAAGCAGAGTTACCTGATATTTCTGTGGGCATTCAGTTGCCTCTGTGAGTTATCTGCAGCTCCAGAAAGTTAGGATATTACAATGTTTTCTTGTTTCATCTATGTCTGCAAAGTTCCAAAACCAGATTGTCCCTTCCCTTGAGGCAATGAGCAAAAATGTCACCTCTAGTTTGCCTGTTGCACAAACGGGAGCTCTGAAGCCCCCTGATTAGAGCCAAGGTGGCTTGCCCCTCCCTTCCACCTGCCCCCTACTTCCTTGCCCAGAGCACAGTCACTGCTGGCATGAATAAAGGGACACTCTTCTCTTGGACCTTGCCCTCTGAAAAAAAAAATCAGGCATATGTGTAATTAATGTGTGATTGACTGGCACTATTTCATAATAATGGCCCCAGAAACTACTACATTGATAGAGAAAAAGAAATGCCTTTTATGGTAACAAATTGATGATGAACACCTGAAAACATATCATTTGACAGAGTACTATGAAGTCTGTCCATTTCCACCCCTTTTCCGTGGTAACTATATCCAACACAAAGAGACTATATATTCAGGTACTGAGAACTGGCAAGAAAGAATCACCCTGTGTAATCATCCTTCATGGGGAATCACCTGAAGAATTTGAACTTCTATCCCCTCTAGCTTAGTCTATTGGTCTGGTAATAAACTACTCTGCCACCTGGTAAGTATTCTTTTAATTTTTAGCAAATGAGGCAAAAAATCAAGACATTATTTTTCATTTATTTTTATTGAGCATTTATACATTTCATACAATGGTATGAATCAAATTTAGGCCTCCCATGCCCCAACTTCCCATCAGATCTCACGAATTACATATTCCAAGTTAAGTCCTATAAAATAAAGCTTTTGAACCCAGATGTTCTTCTGTACAAATTCATCCATGAAAGTCTAGTCAGCACATCTAGAAATCTTAAGTAAGGCATAGGTGTGAGCAAGTCACTATTTTTCCAGAAGTAATTGTTCTTGTCATATTTGTGTATTGAAATTGTATTATATTTTTTATTTAACTTTTGTGGTTATAGCACAATATAGTTTGCTGCTATTTAGATCCCTCTCCCTATGACCCTTCCCCCACTGCCTTCATCCAAATTAATATCCAATCTTATGTATATAATATGCTCTATAGAGCCCAATTTATGTACCCAAATGTACATTACTGCCCCCCCCAAGGAGTCCTGTCCCTTTAAGACATTGTCTCTTCCCCTTCTAGCAGCCATCAATTCCTAAATATTCATTGGCTTGAGGTGGAATTTATAAATCCCTTCCCCATGTCTATGCTGGGATTTTGTCTGGTTTGAATGTGCATGCTGTCAACATTTCCATGAGTTCATATCACTAACTAACCAGCAGTAAGGAAGAACCTGCTTGTGGCTATCCACCCCTTTTGGCTTTTAAAATCTTCCCAACTTCTCTTTCACAATGATCCCTGATCCTTGGATGTAATAGGTTTTTAATAGGTGCCCTAATCAGGGATAAGGACTCTGAAACCTCTTCTCTGCACATTGGCCAATTGTGGGCTTCTGTTTCAATCAACATCTTCTGTGTAAGAAAACTTGTCTTATGAGAGTTGAGAGATGTATTCCTCCTATATGTATAGGTTGCAATGAAGATGTGTCCCATAGGGTTAAGTGTCTCACAGATACTTATTCTCTGCATTTGACCAGTTCTGGAATCATGTAATAGTTTCCATCTATTGCAAAACTAAGCTTTTTGATGATGTGTGAAATTTGTCTTTCTCTGTAAATTTAAGGATGCATATTTAGAATGAAGCATAAATTATTTTGGTCTAAGGATATGCCAAAAACAGTTTTTCCATGGGATTTATGATATCTCCACACATGTGTATTTGACTTTGTTTACAATATCACATGGGTTCTGTTCCCACAAAATACATAATAATTTCAATGAGACAGTTTTTAGGATTATTATTACTGAACCAATAGAGAATTTGCTTGGGAAATCATTGATGTTCATTGCTCTTCACAGCTAGACAGGACTATTTACTCTCTTTCTTGACAGCCTGTATAATATCTTCTCATACTATGAAAGCTCGTCTTCAAAGAAAAGGATTCCAGGTAAGTTCCAGCTCCATCATCCCATGTCCTGTGTTCAAAGTGTGGACTGTTTTAAGCAGAGCCCTAAAGTTTTGGGATGTAATCAATTGCTATGGCAATGGCCTGGGCTTTTGGAGAGTCTTTTAGACTAACGTGTCCAATTACTGGAAAGGAAGTTTCTCCTGCCTGGCACTGTGATTTTGCTCTATATCCTTTACCTGTATAGATGGACTAGTATATTAATTATAAATATACATATTTTTTTCAGTAAGTGTCTGAACGAATGCATTTCTATCAGTTTTCTCATACCATCTAAACATTATTTAATCTGTTCTCACTGACCATGTATAAACTTCATTACTCCCTCCATAATCAAAGAATCCCTTTGTCTCACCATTTACCCTTAATAGCACTGTTCTCATACTGCCCCCCCACCGCCCTCCCCCACCTCTTGACTTCCTTCTTCCATTTCAGTGCCATGATTTTGGTGTTTTGAAACAGGGTCTCCATGGAGTTCTCTTTGATCTGGAACTGGTGGTGTATAACAGGCTAACCTTGATAGCAGAGAGATCCCCTTGCCTCTGCCTCTAGTGGTACAATGCCCCAGAACACCTGGAACAAGCCTGTGTTTTAGAAACATGCAACTTGTTAGATTTCAAGATTTCACAGATGATGGAGTAAGGCTAGTTTTAATATGGTTTGTGTTTTCCATGTCTCATTTTGATGGGACTCTGGATGAGAAAGAAATTGAATTGATGCTAGATATGTTAAGGTGGAATGAACATTGTTTGTGTGAGAGATTGCCATAAAAGCTAGATGGAGATTATCGTGGTTTGAATGTTTACGTGTGCTCACAAATCATACTGAATCATAACCTCCAAATGATGCTTAGTAGGATTTGTACCCTTTAGTCCAGAAGTCTCCATCATCATGAATGTATCGGTACCTTATATAAAGTTCTGAATGGTTAGTTCCCACTTCCAGTCTCTTATGCCATAGGAGATCTATCAGTTTTCCCTACCAGAAGATCTTCCAGATGGGCTTTCTGTAAGAATCCTTCACTAAACTTCATGACAAGGAAAGTCATATTCTCATTTTGTAAGTTAATCAATCAAGGTCATTTTTCAAGCAAAACAACAAACTAAGCAAGGTACCAGCTATGAAGAAATGTTATGAGCTAGTTATACCTGATTTCTTCAAAACATTCATGTACTCACAAACAAAAAGTAGATATAAAGTGAATCCTCACAGTATTCCATTACTTGATCAACTGGCAAAATCCATGTTGTTCTACATTTACTGTAATAATTTGAAATAAAGAAAGATATTGGATTGTTCTAAAAATATAAGAAATGTGGATGTGGAGGAAGGCTAAGGAAGTCATGCATGATGTCAGCAGTATGCAGGTTTTAACATCTGGTTCTGTATCATTATAGCTTCTGCTACTTCCTTAGCTTTCAACTAGTATAGGAAAAACTCTTTTAATTACAGAACCACCCTTCAGTATTCTATAGTCATCTACCTGGTGACAGACTGACTGCATCAGATAGCTTGTATTGAACAAGGACCAATTCTTTGTTTTCTCTGTAAAATACCCTTGATGTGCACATAGATTTACTTTCCTGCATGAAAACTTCTACTATTACCTGTGTGGACCCACCTAAGTTTCCTTCATAGTATTATACCTAACTGTTTTCTTAACCCCCTCCCCAAACATTGTAAATTAATGAAAGATGACATTTCCTTATTCTCATGAAGTTCTCTGGAATGATATGCTCCACCACTGTGAAGTATCTGGACTGGCAGAATGCTGAAATTGTGTTTTGAGAAATAAATTACATGGCCAACAGTGGTAAGATGCTGTGTTGGCCTATTAAGATCCATAAGAAAAAATATTCACTGAATTAGTGATCAACATATAATAGCATTCCCTCAATGTACCTTCATGTGTCTATAAAACAAAAATGCAAATAAGAAAAGACTTTATCCTACTTTTATTCTTATTATAAACTACACGGTATTTATTTTGACACAGTACCTTGTGAGTTTTGTTATATAACATTGTTGAAATTATTACTATGGAACAACTTCGACTTTATTAAGGAAATATTTTTAAATATGGGTGTTATGCACATACACCCACAGAAGCAAATAAAGAACTTTGTGTCCCCAAAGCTAGAACCATAGTTGGTTGTGAGCTGCCTGACAGGGCTGCTGGGGACAGAAGTCTCATCTTGTGAAAGAAACCAAAAGGAGCTCTTAACTGCTCAGCTGTGTCTCCTCCCCCAAGAAAATATTTTAACATAGTTTTAAAGGGAACATTTTATTTTATATTATTATTGAAGTTTTATGCATTTCATGCATCATACTCACTCCAATCTAGACTCATCTCCCCTTCCATACCCCTCACTCCACCCGAGTTCATGCAGCATGCCATTCCTGCACTGTATCTTTTACTGATTTTTTTGAAACTTTCTCAAAGCAGAGGGTCATTGTGTTTGGTGGAACTTTACTGTTTCAGTCTTTTTCCTGTCCCAGTTCCTCTGCAGTTGCAGTTCCCTCCAATCTTCATTGTTTCAACATATGCACACCTATACTAAACTTACATCGTCTGTACACAAACTGTCATTTCCATATCATATTCCAGGATTCACATTTTTCTTTTTAAATTTATATTACTCTAAAATATGCCTACATATCCTTCACCCACATACCAAGATTACAAAGTCTAAAAATAAGTGGTGGGTTAATTTGAGAGACTGTTAAGGGATTTACATTATAAGAGCACAGTTGCTTTTAGGGAAAGGGTTATAAAACATTGATGTTGCTCAGTTTGCCCTACAACTCAGTGCTGGGTGCTAGCATCCATAAGTGAAGGATACTACTCATCATTTGGTTTTCTGGGACTGAGTTACTTCAATTTCCATAATATCTACTTTTCTCATCCATTGAACTGCAATGCTCCTGATGCCATCTTTCTTTACGGCTGCGTAGAACTCTGTTGTGCAGACAAACCACATTTTCTCTATCCACCCATTGGTTGAGGGGCATTTGGGTTGGTTCCACCTCTTTATGATTGTGAAGAGAGATGCAATGAACATGGCTATGCATGTATCTCTGTAAAGTGGATATTTTTACCTTTTTTGGGATAGGAAATTAGGACTAGGCTAGTATACACCCAAGTGTAGTGCAGTCTTCACAAGAGGAAAAGTTGATTCTTAGAAATTATTTCTAAATTTAAGAACTTTGGGTAAGGAAATCAGTAAGAGTTCCAATAAACCAAAATCTAAGCTGGTCACCTTTTCACTTGAACCTTCTCTTAAGATTTAATCAAGGTCTTAAAGAAATGAATTACTGTGCTCCTAAGAGTGATTCTTACTAATTATAGGTGGTGGAGCTGAGGTGTAACTTACTAAATTATTAGTCCAAAGAGGCATATCTTTAAGAAAATGGTGTTCTTTAATACTACGGTAATTCTTAAAACTTACAGAACCACTATAGAATCACACCATAGGTGTGCATAAAAACAACACAGTCATTCAACATCATTAATAATTAAGGAAATACAAATTAAAACCACTCTCACATATCATCTCACTCCAATAAGTCTAGCTAAGATCAAGAAAACAAAAGACAACAGATGGTGGAGAGGTTGTGGGGAAAGGGGAGCACTCATCCACTGCTGGTGGGAATGTAAACTTGTACAACCACTATGGAAAGCAGTGTGGAGAACCTGATCCCTGCCTATAGGTATGTGCACTACAACTGCCTTTTTGAGACTCATGGGTCAAAAAATAAAATAAAATAGGGAGATACAGTTACATATTAAACCTTTTTGTCAAAAACTTTCAATTTAATCTTACGACTAACTATGGGAAAAGATTTGTATGTTCCCACAGGTCAAAACATCACTAACTCAAAGGCTGAGAAAGAAAGGATACAGCCTTCCATCATGTAGGTTGTACCAAGAAATACCAGCAGAGAAGTTGACCCATCTTAACACTAAAAGGAAGAAAAGCCTCAGACGGCTACAGAGATCAAACATCTCTGAGGACCATAGGTGTAACATCTGTTTACAGTGAGTCCTAATGAACTTTACCTTCTAGGTGCAGCACAGTTTCAATGAGAGACCTCCTTACCTCTTTTTCATAGAACAAAGAAAAACATGGTGGTAATGAAGTCATCCTCTAACTGTAAACTAGAGCTGACTGTTATAGAAGTAATCTCTTATAGAACTGGTAAAACTGCTTTCTTTAATTGACTAATAGACATAGGAACTTTGAAAAGGATCATTCTCTATTCAGAACCAAATATAATACTAAAGTCTCTTTAAGTGGTGCATATAAGCAAAATATATTAATACAGGAGAGCACTGATAGCAGCAATGGATTTTTCTGCCAAGGAGATATTGGCCAGGGGACCCAAGCCCCCCCCCCAAAAGGTAAAGGCTTATTGCCTGTAAACTGGGATATCTGCAAGAAGAGAGGCGGTAAGGCCTGCCCTGCTGCTAATGTAAGCATGGGAAGATTGTATCGAGATCGCACTTACAAGTATACAGTTGGTCTCTGGAACACCAGAGAGTGTTACCAAAGGCCACTGAACCAATAAAGCAAATGCTGGTCTCCTTGAGTCAAGCAAGACTCCTCCACCAACATCAGCTACACCTCACCTGCTTGGAGACACTGTGCAGCAGTGGCAGCTAGATGTCTGTATATCCCAAATTTATTTGATTATTAGCTCTCTCCTTGGCGGAATAACTCATGGATGTTGCCACAAGCTTATACCCGCTAGTGATTAGGAGATGTTATACACCACAGTAAGGCCTTGTCATCTTTCTCAGGAAAAAAAAAAGTAATCCAGGGATTAACACACCATCCAAACATCTGTGTCTATACCAAAGTAACCTAGCATAGTAACTAGCAATGTTTAAATACCTATATATCTAATCACTTGTGCTTCATTAGTAGGATTGAAAGCTTATCCCTGGGCAAACAGTCAGACCGTGAAATGATACAGCCAGAACTAATCAGAGTCCAAAACGATATCTCCAGACAAAGTAGACAATTGTGCTTCTTGTCCACCTGTGCCCCATCTCTAAGCCTAAGGAACAATCTGTGGAAGACGGAGAGTTGGTAGAATGTAGGGGCTGCGATTGGGGTGAACGGTAAAACTATGACAATATAGTCTTGACAGTTATTTGATCAACTTGATTGAATATTCAAGCCCCTCCAGCTGGGTGGTGGGAGTCTTAGCCTTAGGTTGTGTGGGTTGGGGCACAACTGCTTGCAGAATGGTTTTATATGAAGGATGCTTGTGCTAAAAAAAAAAAAAAATAGATACTGAAAAGTCCTTAAAGCAAGTTTTCATGCCAGGCCTGAAGAAGGCCAAGAGCTTGGAGGAAGATAGTCATTAAAATCCACTCTGTAAGATTTGCAGTTTAAAAAGGTATACTTAAAAAATAACATATATTTATATAGAGAGGTATTTCAGTAGAGATTTATACACAAATACAAAATAAATCATATAAGTTAATGGGCTTGATTTCTCTGAAGTCATAATCCAGTCATATAGCTTTAAAGAGCAAAGTGTATATTGGGTAAAATTTATTTAGCAGGTACTCAACTCTACCCAAGCTTTATCCACATAGTATAGGATATTTTAAGGCCTAGCGAAATGTTTAGATTAGTTAAATTTGGGTGTAGGTTTTGGTGAAAATGGTAATACATTTGAACTAACTGGGAATATAAAATGCTAGTTGTTTTATTTATAATTTGTATTGGGTTAAGGTACACAAATGGTCTATATATTTTTCTGAATTATACAACATCACAGTGTAACAGTTTCTTTTACTTGTAACAATTTAATGGAACTAAGCTTAAATTTTACTTCCCAAATAAGTAGAAGTCATAGTCCAGTCATATAGCTTTAAAGAGCAAAGTGTTTATTGGGTGAAATTTATTTAGCAGGTGCTCAACTCTGCCCAAGCTTTATCCACCAAGTATAGGATATTTTAAGGCTTAGTGAATTGTTTAGAATAGTTAAATTTAGGTGTAGGTTTTGGTGAAAATGGTAATACAATTGAACTAATTGGCAATATAAAATGTTAATTGTTTTATTTATAATTTGTAAAGGAACTAAGCTTAAATTTCCTTCCCAAATAAGTAGCATACAGTCAATGAGAAACAGTTTGGGTAAATTTAATTAAAGCTTATGCCTTAGCTCCTGTTTATGGGTATGTGTAATACAACTTAGGCATCTATAGGTCAAAACATAAAAACCTAAAAAAATAAAAAAGAGGGAGGTGGGAGGTGGGGGAGTATCCCTTCTGGGATACAAATGGAAAACTCTGTGTTCTAATCCTATTGATAAATTTTCGATTTTTGTGATCTTGAAACTAACAATGTGAGAAGAATTTTATGTTCCCACAGGTAAAAATCACCAATCTGAATGCCTGAAAACATACAACTTATGGTTGTGCAGGATGGACTGGGAAATGCCAGCAGAGAGGCTGACCCATCTGAACATTAAAGAAAGAGGAACCTCAGACTGCCTGAGTCACAGACACTGAGCATCTCTCTGAATACTATTGGGGTTAACTGTTTTATAATTTGTGCGCTCCCTTATATGAACGTTCCCTTTCCAAATACCGAGAACCTCCTACTTCTCCCCTTTATAGGAAGAAGAAAAACACGATGGTACTAAAGTCATTCGCCTACTTGTAAACTAGAGCCAATTGTTATGTTGGTAATTTCCTATAAAACAAGTATTGCTACCCTTTTTTAAAATAAGACTGATAGGCATATGGACTGTGAAAGGATATTTCTCTACCTAGAACCGGAAATTCAAGAGTAAAGTGTTTATAAGCTGTGTAGGATAATAAATGCGAAGAAAAATTTATTACTACAGGAAAGCACCCTGACATCAAAGCAATGAATTATTTGGCCTAGGAGATGTTGGCTAGGGGATTCAAACCCACCCCTCCCCAAATTATAAAGACCTTTTTGCCTATAAGTGGGATATATGCAAAGGAGAAAGGCAGTAAGTCGGTGTTGTCGAAGACCTGTTGAGCACGAAATATTATGGAAAGTTTATGTGTGTCTTAGAGAAATGCCATTGTGAATTATAAATGGATTCGGAATTATAAATCCATGTATGGATTAAATAATTAATAAGCGGATGTTTGTCGGGTAGGAGAGCGGTTACGCAAAGGCACTAAATGGTGATAGGCGCAAATGATGTGATGAGGGGTAGCGTAGCTGGGGGTAACAGGCAAAGAATTATTGGCTCTCTCTAGAGATTAACGCAAGAATCTTTGCCTGTCAGTATCGTAGCTATTAGGTGATGCCTTCAACATCCTGGGATGTAACTGTAAGGAACATGGGGAGCCAAGGAGAATTTCTAAATGATTAGATATCTCAAATCTAATTGGCGATTAGCTCTCTCCTTGGAGGAATAACTCACAGCGGATGCCACAAGCTTATGTCCTCTAGTGGTTAGGAGATGTTATAAGCCACAATAAGAACTTGTCACCCTTTATACAGAAACCACAGTTTGCGGATTAGCATACCATCCAAGCATCTGTGTCTAAGCTCGCAGCTTAGCTTGACATAATAATTAGTACTGCTTAAATGCCTGTACATCCAATTGTTTGTGCTTTGTTAGTATGGCTAAAAAGGTATCACTGGAAAAGCTGTCAACCCATGAAGGGAAACAACCTGAACAGACTAGAGTCCAAAATGACAACTCCAAAGAAAGTAGACTGTTTTCTTCTCACCCACTTGTGCCCCTTTCCCAAAGCCCAGGGAATAAATTGCAGAAGAGGAGGCATGGTAGAATGTAAGGGCTGTGGAGAGATAGGGGTGAATCATGAGACTACAGGAATATAGTCTGGACTCCTAATTGATCAGCATGCCTTTGTATACAAGCTTCTCCAACTGGATTATGGGAACCTTGGGTTGTTCAAAATTTGGACATAGATACTTGCAAAATGCACCAATTACCTAATTGTATGGCAAACTGAGTAATTTCAATGTTATCTGCAAACAACTGTGTTATTATATTGTAGAATCCCTTAAAAATAAACAACAAAAAAGAATCAAAATGAGCCTACCACTTGATCCAGTCATACTACTCCTGGGTATATACCTACAAGACTCATCCTACCACAAAGATACATGCACATCCATGTTTATTGCAGCTCTCTTCACAATAGCAAAGAGCTGGAACCAACCCAAATGCCCCTCAACAGATGAGTGGATGACAAAAATGTGGTACCTCTACATAACATTCAGGGGTAAAGAAAGATGGCATTATGAACTTTGCAGGTAAATAGATGGAGCTTGAAACCATTATGCTGAGTGAAGTAACACAGTCCCAGAAAGACAAACGGAGAATGGTTTCCCTCATTTGTGGTTGCTAACACCAATCCCCCAGATTAAAGGCAAGCTGAGTAATACTATTGTTATATTTCTGTTTATCTGAAAGCAACTATGTTGTTATAATGTGAATCTTTCAACAGACTCTAGAATCTACGCACCCATTATTTTCAGTCTCTGTAATTACTGTGTATGGGTAGAGAGTATGTATCTATATTTTAGAGTAATATAAAATTAATGGAGGAAAATGTGAATTCCTAAGCATAAAAAAGACAGAGAAAGATGCAGGACATTTATGGAAGATGCATGATCTGGGGTGGAGTGGAGTGGGGGGAAGAGAAAGAGGAATATCACTGAACTGAGTTGAAAAACGATGTCTGAAATACACAAAAAATTAACAAAAGTAAATATATATATATAATATAACAAAAAATTAACAAAAGCAAATATATATATATATATATATATATATAAACAGAACACAGTCTTTAGAGATAACATTTATTGCCATCTATTGAAAAATTATCACAGATAACTGAGAAGTACATTGAGGGCAAAACATTCTACAATATGGGGAAGAGGTGAAAGTAGTTATACATGCCTATTATATGCATGCGGTTATTTGTAGAGAAAGGATATATTCTTATTTCTCTCTTTATTTCATATAATTGCCTATGTAAGAAACATATGTAATATGTTTCTTAGTTTCTCTGCCAGTGGTTGTGATAAAATACTCTGACAAAATCAACTTAAGAGAGAATGAATGTCATTTGTGTCACAATGCAAGTGCATAGCATGTCACAGCAAGGAAGCCAAGATGATAAGACCTGTTATCAAATCCACAGTTGTATGAAGGTGCTCGCATTTTCCCCTTCCCTTTACAATCAAGGATCATTTGCTCAGGGAATGACATAACCAACAGTTGTAAAATATTCTCATTAAACAAGATAATTCCCAAGCCAGACGCGGTGGCACATTCCTTTAATCCTAGCACTTGAGAGGCAGAGACAGGTGGATATCTGAGTTCAAGGCCAGCCTGGTCTACAGAGGAAGCTCCAGGACAGCTGGGACTAAAGGGAGACCCTGTCTCAAAAATACCAAAAAAAAAAAAAAGGTTAGAAGATAATTCCCCAAGAAATGTCCACTGGTAAACCTAATCTAGATCATTCATTCCCCCATTAAACCTCCCTTCCTAGAGGATTGTAGATTCTGTCATGTTGAAAGTTAAAATTTTCTGGCTGGAGAGATGCCCTAGTGGTTAAGAGCTCCGACTGCTCTTGCGGAGGACCGGGTTTGATCCCCAGCACCCACATGGTGGCTGAGAATCGTCTTTAACTACAGTTCCAGGGGAATCTGACGTCCTCTTCTGACCTCTGCGGCATTGCACAAACCTACATGCAGACGGTACATTCATACACATAAAAATTAATTAAATAAATTTTAAAAATCCCTTTAAAACATTAAAATTTCCATATGTCATATTTTTGCTATATTTGTTTTCTATGATCTTCCTTTCTTTTCTTTTTATCTTGAAAACAACTCCCTATAATAAAATCTATCAACAATAATTAAATGCATCAGTATTTATATTATTTGTAACAAAATTGAATATAAATATGAGAGGAAAACAATGACTAATGCACATCAGTTGAGATCAAATAACAACATAGTTTCAATTTGAGAAAGAGAAGTTAAATTTTACTTACAAGAGAGACTGTTGCATCAATTTGAATTAAGAATTATTTTGCTCTTGTGTTTTTATCTAAATGAAGAAATTGAGCTACTTAGTACAGTCTGTAATGGGCTACAGAATAAAATTGGGTTAAACTAGAAATTTTATTTCACAGAGGACACTTCTCTGAGTAGTTCAAGTTAGTAGCGTCGACAATACATATTTAAAAGTTTGAATGAAGTGGAATAGGAGCCATTTTTCTGGAAAGTGACTACTGTTAGGTAGGGAAGATATTGCATGCTGAACCCAGTACATCACGTTTGTTTAACTCTTCTCACCTTGTCACTGTTCCAAATATGCAACATCCCTTTTCTGAGAAACACACTTAGCTATATTCTGAAAGTGATGATAATTCTACTTCACCATTTTATAGAACTTTTTCCATACGTTTCCCTGGTATGGATTAACTATGGCTATTTGATTTGTTTGGATTCTTGGTTTCTTTTCTGTATTATGGTTATGCATCTTTAATTAACTTTAGACAAACTTCATCTAGCCTTCACTTATCCAAGAACTTTATTTTGAAACTGCATTGTTATATGTTTTCTGTGATTATCTGAGATATAAATATTCATTAAAATGTTGCTGTCAGGCTCCAACCTGGGACCCCTCCCTCAATTTAAAAGCTATGCTCTAAAGAAATAAGCTTCCTATCTCCTCTTTGCAAAGGGGGATGGATGTCTGATTTGATAGGTGGCTTTTAGCAAACAGAAAACCACAGAGAAGAATATTTGTAAAATCAGAAATATCTCAGTGAGCTTCATACTTATTTTTGATTAGCACATTAATAAAGTCATGTAATCTCTATTTTTTTTTTGGTGTCTTACTCCAGTCATATTTTTTCTCCAATCCTATTGTTCATTAAAAATTATTCAGGCTTTGAGCTCTGGTGGGGTGGGGGGATGGGGGGCGACATGGGTCTAGATTTGATAAAAAATATATAAATAAAATTTTTAAAAATATTCAGGCTCTTACCCAATAATAAATCATTTTTTCCTGATTAAATATTTCAGGTGCAGTTCTTTCCTTTCCACTACAAACTGAATTGATATAATCAACTTAAAATGCAGGGGGGGATATTGAACTCAGGAACATATCTCATGCTTTAGTCATGATCAGAGAGAAGAGGTCAAATTTATCACCTATAGACCCTTCAGAGTTCGACTGAAAGAGAATAATGTTCCTTTACTTGTTCTCCTCTCCTTTCTTCCTCTCCTTCTCCTTTTCTCCTTCTCCTCCTTCTCCTCCTTCTCTCCTCTTTCTCCTTCTCCTTCTCCTCCTCCTCCTCCTCCTTCTCCTCCTCCTCCTCTTCGCCTCCTCCTCTTCCTCCTCCTTCTCCTTCTTCCTCGTCATCTCCTCCTTTACTTTTGAGTTAGTTAAAGTAAACACAATATGTGAGTGTTTACTTTAAGAAGCCACCCTCAGTTTCATCAAATGTAGCTGTCCCCTCCATGCATACTTGGAAAGCACTCACATGGAAGAGTATTGACTGAAAGGCTGAAATGGAAGAAAAAAAAAAAAAGAAAGAAATGCTTACCATTCAACAAAAATACTGAGCTTTTTTGGAACAATAAGATAATGATTTGTCTCGCGTTTCTTGGGATCATCTATCTTAAGAGTTGAGTTATTTAAATTATTCATATTGTCCTCTTTTAATACCAAAACTGCAAAAATTATGGTTACTTTGTATAAAAAATAGCCTATTTACATAGAAAGAGAACACTAGTCTGATTTCATAATGTGTGTTCTCCTGAGTGCATTGGACGAAGGCAAAATGCATTAGTCAATAAGATCCAGAGAAATACAATCAATAGTAATGTACATGTTCAGAACTGTGGAAATTCCAGCCACTGTTTTAGTTTTGAGTCCTAACACATTCTGGAAACAGAAATTTTCCTTTTGGGGGAATAGACATCATTGATACTAAGATTGCAGTGAATTGAACAGTTCGTATTTTATTGAGAATAATCTACTATCCTCAATGTTTATGGTTTAAAAGTTAGTCAACTCAAATAAAAATACTTTCAAAGACACAACTGAACTGTTCTTCATACAAGTGGCTAGGCATCATATGCTATCTTAGTTGTCATGTAAATTTGACTTTCTATCAAATAAATGGCCTGGGATTTAATGCCTGAATGTACTTCATCAGTTTGTAAATCTACATATTTATTTTAGAGGTGATTACAAATGATAATTAACTAATCTATAATACTTTTGCATAGTTGTAACAACTGTATAAAGTATTTCCTAAGTTTATATTTGATTTAGAGCATAGGACTTGACTACTACAAAGTATACTGCAGTGAATTTACCTTGTAGTTAGGAAATAGAAACTTGCTTGAGACCTTGATCATTAATGAAGTAGTCAGTAGCCACAGATATATATCTTGTGAAATCTAGATATTCAAATATAATAAAATATGTAGTAGCATATATATCTTGTTCATTTTGTGTTTTAATAATTTCTTTTTGAGACATAGACTCTGGTAAACCAGGCTGGATCCTAATATTTATTTAGGTAAAGATAAATAACTTGTTGACCTTCTTGCCTCTGATAGGCCAGTATGAAGAGGCCTGGCATGAGCTGTCATATCAAACCTTGCTCTACATTTCTCTGACTGTGCCTCCCAGCCCTCACAAAAACTCTCAGTTGACTTCCTGACCACTAGCCTTTCTTCTGCTAGAGATCACCAAAGGCCACCAGAGGAACCATCTGTACACAGAGCAGAATGCCTGCCAGGACCTACCAGAGAAAAAGATTTAATAATATGTTTATTTGCCCCTGTAATCCAAAACATTTTTTTCAACATATAATCAATTAAAAATGAGTAGTGAGACATTTTATGCCAAGTCTTTAAAGTCAAAGGAGACCGAGATGAAAATAGTGCTAAAATGGACCATTCATCATTTGATATTGATTTCTTATTATTTTTAACATGGCTGTTAGAAAACTTACTACAGTGACTTTCATTACATTTTATAAGGCAAACACTGCTGTAAACACTTAACTTTCCTGAGGGAGATTTCTCTCATACAATGGCACCTTATTTGCAAGTTGTGGATCATTATCACTTCAAAACAATTAGTGTGTTACACATAATTAGATTACTTTATTATCACCTAATGTAGGGCAAGACTATTATCTTTCTGCCACAAAATGGAGTAAAGGTATCCTTTATTCAGGAATACATGTAAACAGAATTCAAAGCATAAATTGCTTTTGTTTTATCAGTTTAATGCTGTTACCTAATACAAAGACTTCATTTGATTCAAGGGGACACGTTCATTCACCATTAGGTTAATTAATTTTGTTTCTGCACTTTTGTCCCCTTGGTTTTTATAAATTGAGACACATTGATAAGATCATTACTAGATACTGCCTAACTGTGATATCAAACGTAGTTAATTATGTGCATGGGTCAATGGTTAATTTGAAAACTAACATTTTGCTAAAAATCTTAGCAAAGTAAATTTTATATTAACAAAAATAATTACTAAATCAAGACATTTGAATTCCTTTTATGAAGCCTGGGTCACATGTAGCCTGGGATAACCTTGAAAACATTCTGTAAATGAGAAGAACATTGAGCTGTTGATCCTCCTGCTACTACAAGTCTGCGAACTTTCTACAAATACTGGGAAGATACCCAGTTTCATGCTCAACTGAGGATCAAACACAGGACTCTGTGCTTGGTAGGCCAGTACACCGCACACTGACCAACGTCCCCAGGCCAGGAAATTATGAATTTCTGAGGATAAAATGAGTTTCAGAGAATATTTAATATTTAATCTATTTAATTTAGTGCCTGAAATGTGAATCAGAATTGTGGCAATTTGCATAATATCAAGTTCATATTAAATTTCTGATAATTATTTGGTTATGAGATTTTATCTGTTACTGAGATTTAAAATCGAATATCTAGGGCCTGGAGAGATGGCTCAGTGGTTTAGAGTGCTGACTGCTCTTGCAGAGGACCCAGGTTTGATTCCTAGCTCCCACATGGCACTTAAGAACCGTCTTTAATTCTAGTTCCAGGGGAATCCAACACCCTCTTCTGACCTCCATGGCATTGCATGACATGGGTGGACCAACCTACATGCAGACAGTACATTCATACACATAAAAAAAAGTTTACAAATAAATCAAATACCCAAATGAATACATTTGTGTTTCTTTGCACCACACCTCATACCTATTTTCTTAATTGTCAATCTTATTTATGAGTATTTTCAATAACTATCAATTTGAAAATAATTTAAGGTTTTCTATTTGAAGTAAAATTTGACAATTTAATTTTGCCCTTTAGTGTATTTAAGTATTTTTATATTCTTCATATACATTCTACTATCAGAATCAGAAAAATAACTCATTCTTTGCCTTACTTTAATGTATAAGAAATCTGACATACTAATTTATTTCTTTCAAAACTCTCAGTGACTGCTTTAGAGTTATAATCGGGTTTATGGTACTGTAACCTAAATTATGCAACTTTAGCATCTTAACTATTTGAAATGAAAGGGATTTTGAGAAAATTATAAGTACTGGAGAGTTACCCTCATCTTCCTGTTGCCTTTCTTCCAAGAATCATGCAATATATCATGTGTAGGATTCTCTGTTCTTCCCAGGAGGCAGTACACTCATGGGAGTAGCATCCTGTATATACGTGTATACGAAGTATAAGAGTGAGGGGTTCCTTCTCTCCAAAAACAAAGGTTACAATCAAGACCTGAGACATCCATTGATGCTAGTTGTACAGCATTTATTTTTACTGGATGATATCCCTTTTTTTTTTTTTTCCTTTTTCCAATTTTATTTATTTCAGCTCTGCATGCTTCAACAAACTCAGTATAAAAATCTTAGGGAACAACTATTTTTTGGACATATTTTCTTTATAAAGCTTCTCTATCATCTAAAACATATCAAATGATTCTGTACACTTTCACAGGTTTATTCATACTATACTGGCTACAGACGTTCCTATATATGAGATGAGGAAAATGTTCTTTTCTTCCTTGAAAGTTTCAAGCCAAAATTTGATATACTGAATGCAAACTCTGGTCTATGTTTGAAACAATTCTTATCTAATTTTTACCTTAAAAGAACTTGATGACTTTTTTAACAGAGGATGATTTTAGTTATTTGACATATTACTTAATCTCTTTTTTTTTTTTGGTCTTTTTTTGAGATAGGGTCTCCTTGTAGCCCCAGCTGTCCTGAAACTCACTCTGTAGACGAGACTGTCCATGTACTCACAAAGATCCACCTGCCTCTGCCTCCAGAGTGCTAGGATTAAAGGTGTGTGCTACCACACCTGGCACACTTAATCTCTTTTAAGTATTGGAACATGTGTTCCAATACTTTGTTTTATCAGGAAAATTATTATACCTTCTCCTAATTTTCTAATATATCCGTTTGCATCATTCAACATAAAACTTGACTTATATTTGCCTTTGTAATATAAATATTTGCTTAAAGAAACAGAGAGTTTAAGGCCACGGGAAATTGTTCATATGAGCTTACAGCAATGCTGACAGCATCCATAAGGCCCATGCCAACTCAATCAGAAAACAAAAACAAAACAAAAACAAAAAAAAAAAAAAAAAAAAAAAAAAAAAAAAACAGCATAGAATGAGAGATGGGCAGCAATCCCCAATCCTGGCAAGGAACTATTGGCATATGTGTACTGTGGGGTAAGGGAAAGTAGACCTTCTTTAAGGGAATGACACTATATAGACTGACTAGACTCCAGTGCAGTGGATGAAATTGTACAAAAGGACACCTGGATAGAAATGCTTGACCAGATAGGATGTAACATATATGACAGAATGTATGAAATATTCTGTGGAGGAGGGACTCTGAGGGTCTTGAAGCAGACAGGGGTCTAAATTTCAATTCAATGCATTATATGAAATGCACTAAAACTCAATAACAATACTAAAAATAATAAAAATATATATTATCATGACTAAAGTAAGAAGAATCATTACAAAGAGGTGTTTGTGTACATTCTCTTTGCTATTAAAATTTTTATTTTTCCATTTTGTCTCTTTTCACTAATCAATAATTCATAATTATTAAATATCATATTTTATGTTTAGTAAAATTCATATTTATTCTTCAAATTTTCATACATGTTTATAGTGTATAATGATCATATGTACCCCCATTCTTCTCTAATTTCCAAAGACCCCTCAAAAGACATAGCCATTTAGAATTCATATTCTCCTTTGCTAATTATATTTTATTATGATTATGATGACGATGAATAGCATGCTTTATCTATTTAGTGCTGCTCATATGCACATGGATTTGGCATATCCAATGAGACAGAAGCATGTTATCAACAGTCCCAAAATGACTTTCGTTCTCACAACAGCCATCAATTGTAAATAGCTCCTTAGCTAGAGATGAAGTCCCTAGACCTCACCCATCCTTGCAAGACCCTTTTTAATGGTTTGCATTGTTCATATCTTGTGCATATAGTCATAGCTACTGTGAGTTCATATGTGTGACCTGTGTGCCATGGCCAGAGGACATGTGCAGTTCATAGAATATATCTTGAAACTCCAGCACTTACGTTCTTTCTTCAACCTCTTCCACCATATTCCTTGAGCCTGCTGGTATGATCCAGTTGTCCCGTCTAAGCTTGAGCATTCTCAATGGTTTATTCTCAGCACATTGATAAATTAGGAATCTCTACATTTACCCCAAGCTAGTGTTATAAGAAGTTCCCTTGAGCCCAGTTGAAGGACCAAAATATATGAATATTAACATAAATACATCAATTACTCAGTCAATAACTGACAAATGAAATCTCATTAAGCTAAAAAGCTTCTTGTCAGTAAAGGAAACTACAAATCAATCAAAGGGGAAACCTACAGAGTGGAAGAAAATCTTTACCATTGTGTATTTAATGGAGAATTAATATGTAGAATACCCAAAGAACATAGAGAACCGAGACTCAAGAAAACAAGTAACTCAGCTTAAAAATGGCTATGGATCTAAAAAGAAATGTTGACAACCACAATAAATATTGATAAGCAATACTTTTTTAAAGTGCTCACTATCACTAGAAATTAAGGAACTACAAGTCAAAACTATGTTATGATTTCAACTTACCCAAGTCAGGATGGCTAGAATCAAGAGAAATAATGACACCAAAATCCAAATGAGGACATAGGAAAGTATAACCCTCATTCAGTGCTGGTGGGATTAAAAACTGCTGCAAACACTGTAGAAATCAGTATGGAGGACTCTCAAAAAACTACATATTATACCAGTCTTGGCATAAAACCAAAGACCCAAGAATTTACTCCAGAGAAACTTGCTCTGTCATGTTTGTTGATGCTTTTTTGATCATAGCTGGGAGGAGGAAATAACCTAAATGTCCCTCTGTCGACACAGTGACACATCTAAAATGCAATCTCTATATCTAAGGCTCATGGAACATTATTGAACAAGGAGGTGAAGAAACATTAATGAATTAATCCACTCTCAATAGCAATGTTTCCTCTGGCAACAGATGGTGACTTATCCAGAAAGCCACAACTAACCAAAGTGCAGAGAATATGAGACTGCAGATTGCTTGTCTATGAATGGGAAACCTATGTCAAACCTCTGCCACCCAAGGCTCAGGGACCATTGCAGAGGAGAGGCAGAAAGACTGTACAAGACAGAATGGAAGATGTTCATTTTAAAAAAAGAACAGATTTTTTAGATATCTGGGTAATTATTTATTCATTATGAACTCCTCCAAATGCTGAAACCCTGCACAAGACCCACACATGTTCATGCCAGGCAAAAATCTCAGCATATAAGTGAGGAAATGGTTAAGATACCCAACTTTATATAAGGAAATATATTAGCAACTGGTAACTGCTAGGAGAGAGAAAGTGGTATCAAAAATGCAATAAAAGTACTTACAAGGCCATTTAATAAAAACACAACAGTACATCCCCAGTATCCTTAGAGTCCACGATCTCATTAATAAGAGATTACCATGTTTACAGTACCAAGCATGAATTCTCAACTGTGAAACAGACTTAAAATCCAATCAAGAGCATGCTTGGTTACCCATATACACTGTCATGTTGCTCTTGTCTCAATGTACACGTCTTGCATGACAGAGTACTATTACAGAAGAAAGGATTTTGCACACGACACCCCATTAATTCCACACATCAGTATGAGTTGGATCTGAACCAGCGAGACATTGCTAAGTTCAGAACTCATGGAGACTTTGTTTAATGCAAAACTCTATGACTTCTTCTATCTCCATTTAACCAGCTCTCATATTGTTCTGGTTCAGGGATATTTTATAGTATTTGGCAAGACCACCATGAAATTTTAGCAAACAGAGCTATTAAGGTAATTGTCTAAATAGGTTGAATCAATCAATCAACTCTTAGTTATTTAAAGGTTTGCTTATTTGGCTCTTTATTCTCTCCCCATTTCTCTTTGGCTTCCTGCCTTTGGCCACTTCATTGCTCTTTAGCACTTACATTAGTGATTTGGCATGAAAAGAGAAAAACGATGAAAACTAAATGAGGCTATTTAATTTCCCAATAGACTTAGCAATTTTTAAATATTCCTTCAGGGTGACAGGACAAAATTTGGGTTAACTGAGCTACTTATTGAGAAGGTCATATACTTTTGGTCATTATAAATTTACTGGTCAGATGTGAATAATTACAAATGAATATTAGAAACTGAAATATGTCACTTGAATATCTAAGTTTCAAGAATATACCACATATTGGATATCCAATTAATTATGGCTATCCAATCAAATAATTTTAATCTTTTATATAATACTTTTTTTCTTACATTAATTGTTTCATTGCTGAGGAGAAATGGGGTAGGAAGATGGGGTGGATCTGAGAAGACATGGGGGAAGCTGGTTGAATATCACCAAAATACATTGAAGAAAATTCTCAAAGAATAAATAAAAGAATTGTCTTTTAAAAAGTTTCATAAACATTGTATGAATCATTCAGTTCTAGAATTTCAAATAACTGATTTCAAGTAATTCTAATCCTTTCACACTTGGTGTGATCATTAACAGGAATCAAGTTTAAAGCAATCTTTTATCTTCAGAGTCCATGTGCACACTCATACTAAGATCTTAATATCAAGGGGCTAGAGAGATGGCCTAGCGGTTAAGAGCACTGACCACTCTTACAGAGGACCTGGGTTCAATCCCCAGCAACTACATGGCAGCCGAGAGCCGTCTGAAACTCCAATTCCAGGAGAACTCCAGCTCCAGGGGAATCCGAGACCCTTTTCTGACCTCCGCGGCATTGCATGACACGGGTGCACAGACCTGCATGCAGATAGTACATTGATACACACACAGAAATAAATAAAAAATTAAAAAAAAAAGATCTTAATATCAAATCCAGTACTAAATACCTGATAAGCTAAGATCTATCTATAAGAGGTTCCTTGTTCGGAATGCCTTATAAGAAATGGAGACATACAATACTAAGTTCCCCTTGTCTGGCTTTTATATTTAGCATAATGTTATTAACATATATCTATAGAATAGCACATGTTTCTTCCCGGTGAATATTTATTAAATAGGCATTTAAAATTCAATATGATACATAATATGTACCTGCCCAACAGAAGACAGGCATTGTGAATGACTCATCTGTGACTATAAGGCAGATTGCTTCTAGGAATATTCATGTGCATTCACTTATATAAATATACCTTTAATTGTCCTAGATAAGTTTATGACTAGAAATGCTGGGCTAAGAAGAATTTAATATCCTTGATCCATGGTGATAAATACACTTGTATGTAAATATAAGGACATGTATTTAGAATACAGAAGTAAATTACTTTTTCTAAGAGTATGTTGAAAGTAGGCCTTTCTCTAGGATTTATGACCCATTCAGCCATGTGAATTTAGTTTTGTTTACATGACTACACATGACTCTCACTCACGTTGATCTGGCCTTATATCCAATTAAATAGCTCTTGATTACCCCCAAGACAAGTTCCATTACTGCAGCAATTGAGATTGCTTACTGGACAGTCATTGTTGGTGGGTTAGGGACTTGAAAGCTGGATGAGATAATTGTCTGGTTTTCTCCCTTGAAAGTTCACATAGTATCGTATCTTCTGATATGATGGGAGGTATTCCTCAGGGAAGAGATTTCAAGATCAGTTCCAGATTAACTGCTTCAAGTCCTGTGCCTGAAACATCCTTTCCTCAGCAATATAGTCTCTAAGTTCAGGGACCACTGACAAAGAAGATGCAAAAAATATTCTAAGAACCAGAGGTGGGTGATGAGCACAAGGAAAAGAGTTTTCTTTCCTATCTCCATTTTTTATTGATGTTTTGTGTATTTCATACATTATTTTTCAATTCAGTTCTGGCATATTCCCCTTTCCCTTCCCCCCACCCCACCCCACCCCAGAACATGCATTCTGCCATAACTGTCCTGCATCTTTCTCTCAGTCTTACTTTTTTTTTAAATTTTTTTATTGGTGCTTCATGCATTTCATACATCATTTTCCAATTCAGATCAGGCATATTTCCCTTTCCCTTCCCCCCTACCCCCACCCCATCCCAGATCATGCATTTTGCCATAACTGTCCTGAATCTTTCTCTCAGTTTTTTTTTCATTTTTTAGCTATAAGTGATGATCCATGAGTACAAGCATCCTTCATATGAAACCAATTTGCAGGCTGTTGTGCCCAAACCCCCACAGCCCCACCATCCAGC
>VZQC01008145.1:68480-110337 GCA_009823505.1 Rhizomys pruinosus
GAAAGGATAAAAACAAATGAATCACTCAAAAGAGTGGAGCAAAGATCTGAATGAGACTTCACACAGGAGGAATGAAGATGGCCGAGAGAGAAAACATCTTAAGAACTTTCAACATCTCTGATAATTAAGGAAATGCAGATTAAAACTACTTTGAGATATCACCTTACTCCAATAAGAATGGCTAGGATCAGGAACACGAATGATACCAAATGCTGGAGAGGTTGCGGGGAAAGGGGAACACTCATCCATTGCTGGTGGGAATGTAAACTTGTACAGCCACTATGGAAAGCAGTTGGAGAACCCTTAGAAGACTCAAAATGAAGCCTTCCATTTGACCCAGCCATACCACTCCTAGGTATATACCCACAAACACAACTTACTGCAAAGATACATTGCACAGCTATGTTTATCGCAGACTCTGTTCACAACAGCAAAAAACTGGAACCAGCCCAGGTGCCCCTCACTGACGAGTGGATAGAGAAAAATGTGGTACATGTATACAATGGAGTTCTATGCAGCGTGTAAAGAGGGACAACATCATGAGCTTTCAGGTAAATGGATGGAGCTGGAAGACATTATGGTAAGTGAAGTAACACAGTACCAGAAAAACAAACGACAAATGGTTGTCCCTCATATGGGATGCTAGTACCAACAACCCAGATATAAAATTTCTCAGTGGAGAGTATGCATAGTAAAAAACAACAACAGAAAGACTGCATCAGAAAATGGACTGAAATGGTGAATTGGGAAGGGGGGGATGATGGAAAGGACACGGTGTATATTGATTAAGGCCTATTTAATTGACATGAGTTCAGCAAAGTACCCAGTTTCGCCTAGCACTGTCTACAGGATACATGGTGTTTTAGGACTTAGTAAAAGTAAATATGTGTATATTAAACAACATTGGTTTACAGACTCGATTAAAAACGTAATGCATCTGAGTTAAATGTAGAATAATTCGCTGTTGTCCACATTTGTTTTACACAAAATCTCTAAGCAATAACTTTGATTGGCACATACAAATGTCTCTATAATTTCTCTGTTGTACAGTATCACCTTGTAGCATTCTCTCTTTAAGAGATTTAATGTACAAATTTAAGTTTTGTCCCCCAAGTTAATCATATGTCACCCAAATAACATGGGTTGAATTTGATGAATCATGGGTGAATTTGATGAAATCTTGTCCTTGATTCCACCCTATAGTTATGTATAATACAACTGTCTTCTGGAGACTCATGGGTTAAAAAAAAAAAACGGGGGGGGGATACAGACAGACATGAAACCTTTTCGTCAAAAACCTTGCAATTCAAATTTTAAAACTAACCATGGGAAAAGATATGTTTGTTCCAACAGAGAAGAAATGTCACCAACTTAAGGGTGAGAAAGAAAAGATACAGCTTTGCATTGAGTAGGATGTACCAAAAAGTGGCACTGAAAGGTTGACCCGTCCAACATCGAAAGGAAAAAACCTCAGATGCCATAACATCAATTCTGAGGATCCTACATGTAACAACTTTTATAATGAAACTTATACCTTCTGCCACAAATGGTTTTGAATGAAAGACTTTCTTCTCCCCCCCAAGAACAAGGAGAATATGACGATGATGAGTCGTTCTCCAACTGTAATTGGAGACAACTATTATTGAGGAAATCTCTTATAAAACTGGTAAAAATGCCTTCTTTAATTGACTAATAGACATAAGAACTGTGAAAAGATTATACTTCTTCCAGAACCAATATAATACTAAAGTCCTTAGGCTATGCACTTAGGCAAAGTATATATGCAGGAGCTCTGACATCAGCAATGGATTGTTCTACCAGGGGGATGTTGCCAGGGGATCCAAAGCCCCACAAAAAAGGTAAGGGCTCCTTGCCCCTAAGTTGGGATACCTGCAGGAGGAGAGGCGATAAGACCCTGCTGCCGAAGACCTGACGTTAACGGGAGGGATGATTGAGACCGCACATGCAAGTGTACAGATGGCCTCTGGAATGCCAGAGAGTGTACCAAAGGCAACTAAACCAATAAAGCAAATACGGGTCTCCCTGAGTCAAGCAACTCCACCATCAGCACACAGCTACACCTCACCCCCTGGAAATACTGTGCAGCGGAGGCAGCCATTGCCTATATATATCCCAAATCTAATTGGCTATTGGCTCTCTCCTTGGAGGAATAACCCATGGCTGATGCCACAAAGCTTACAACCTTTACAGGTTAGGAAGATGTTATAAGCCACAGTAAGACCCTGTCATTTTAACAGGGGGAAAATGTAATTTCATGGATTAACATCATCCAAAATATGGTCTATGCCAAAGTAACCTACCATAACATATTAGTGCTGCTTAAAACCTATATATTTAATTGCTCATGCTTCATTAGAGATCGAAAGGTTACTCCTGGACAAACTGTCAGCCCATGAAAGGAAACAACCAGAATTGACCAGAGTCCAAGTCAACAGCTCCAGAGAGAGTGGGACTGTTTTACTTCTCATCCACCTGTGCCCCTTTTCTAAGCCTAGGGAACAACCTGCGGAAGAGGGGCGGGTGTAGAATGTAAAGGCTGCGATTGGGGTGAATGATGAAACTACAGCGATGTAGTTGGACACTCATTTATCAACTTGATTGAACAAACAACAGTCACCCCCCACTGGATGGTGGGGCTGTGGGGGTTTGGACACAACAGCCTGTAGATTGGTTTTGCACGAAGGATGCTTGTATCATGGATTATCACTTATACTAAAAAAGGAAAAAAAACAAAAAAACAAAAAAACAGAGAAAGATGCAAATACAGTTATGGCAGAATACATGATCTGGGATGGGTGGATGGGGGGAGAAGGGAAAGGGAAAAATGCCTGATCTGAATTGGAAAATGATGTACAAAAGCACAAAGAATCAATAAAAAAATAAATAAAAAAAATTAAAAAAAAATACACATAAAAAAAAAAAAAGATTTCCTCTTTGTTTTTTTTTCTTCATTTTTTCTTTCTATTACAGAAGCCTTTGAGTTTTAATGAGGTCCCATTTGTTGATTGTTGACCTTACTTCCTGTGCAGCTGCTGCCTGATTTAGAAAGTTTTTTCCTAACCGGGCGTGTGTGGTGGCGCACACCTTAATTCTAGCACTCAGAGGCAGAGGCAGCGGCGATCTTTGTGAGTTCAAGGCCAGCCTGGCTAGAGAGAGAGTTTCCAGGACAGCTGGGGCTACAGGGAGACCCTGTCTTGAAAAAGACCAAAAAAAAAAAAAAAAAAAAAAAAAAAAGAAAGTCTTTTCCTACACCTATGTCTTGTAGATTGTTGCCAACTTTTTCTTCTATCACCTTCAGATTTTCCTATACAACTGGAAAGTTGCTCATATGAACTAACCACAATGGTTCACAACATGGACAAGCCCCATGGACACTCAAGTCAGACAAAAGTCCCAATAAGAAGTTTAAAAAAAAAAAAAGAAGTTAGGAAATAATGAAGAAACCTCAACCTTAGCATAAGAACTACTAGCAACTGATAACTATTGGGAGAGGGAGAGTTGATTTTCTTTAGGAGTGTGATGTCAGATAGGTTAACCAAGCCCTAGTGGATAGATTAGCTCCAAACAAAATTTTGACTAGATAGACCTTAATATACATAACACAGTGCATGAAATATGGCAGAGTGTTTATCAGAGGTTGTTGATAGGGGAGAAAGCATAAAAATTATCAAAGTACATTATATGAAATTTGCATAAATTTAATTTAAAAATAAATAAAAATCATTTTATTCCAATTTTCAAGGAACTACCGATTTACTAAACATGGCTATATTCTTTGTTATATTCATATTAATATAATGCATATTATAATATTATTTACTTGAACTTTCAAATATTTTTTAAATTAAATCAAATATTAATTTAATATTATATTTTATTTAGCAATTACTTGAATAATATACAAAACACATAAATATATATTTGTTCACAGATATAGCTTATTAGACATAGTTATGTATAATTAACATAGATGTAAAAACATTCATCTGTATCTAAAAAGATACAGATTATCTGATATGAAAATATTTTCTGAAAGATAAAGTTTTAATAATTAGCTTTATTTGAAAGGATTTTGAAAATAAAAATTATATACACATTTTTATCTTGGAAATAATTTGAATAGTATTATGTCTTTGATATGTGCATCTTCTTCAAGTTAGTACAGTCATCTTTTATATTATTTGTCTATATGAATACTGGAAAAATGTACATTAATAAGCATCTTCTACACTATTTTCCAAATACTACAGTTTTACTGAAAAATGTCTTGTAGCATTTACATCTTGGAATATTTTTATAGAACTGTGTCAAATTTTTCTTTGAAATCACATCTTTTCTCCATCTTGCCAGTTGTTTCAGGTGTGATAGTTATCAAATAAAGGTTCTGAAATAATGAATCAAATATGCAGATGCAAGAGCAGAACCAAAAGCCATAGCTCTATTCTGCTCTATATCTCACATTCCGGGTTTATAACTAAGAATTAGGAGGCAGGAAATAGTTGAAAATTGCTTTATATGTTAGAATCATAGCTTTGAATAGGTAAATGTTTAGGTAAATTGAATTAAAAATATTGGCAATTTATTTTCTTTCCTTTTTTTTTTTTTTGGTATTTTTGAGACCGGTTCTCCCTTTAAGTCCCAGCTGGCCTGGAGCTCACTCTGTAGACCAGGTTGGCCTTGAACTCACAGAGATCCACCTGCCTCTGCCTCCCAAGTGCTAGGATTAAAGTCGTGTGCCACCGCGCCTGGCAGGCAATTTATTTTCAAAAGATTTATACTTCCACTCTAGGGTTGAAGGTAATTCTTTTCAGCAAAGATGGTTTTGCTTCCTTATCTCAAACTGAAGATTTTCTATACATGTTCTAGGGCAAAGTTTATTTTACACCTAATTTTTAATTTATTTGTAACAGATTTTAAACTAATTTTTATTTTAAAATATAAATATGGACTTTTGGGGTTTGGGTTTTTTTTTCTATTTTTTTTTTGCATTTTACTTATTTATTTATGTGTATGAATATACTGTCTGCATGTAGGTCTGTGCACCCGTGTCATGTAATGCCACGGAGGTCAGAAGAGGGTGTCACATTCCCCTGGAACTGGAGTTCTCCTGGAATTGGAGTTATAGACGGTTCTCAGCCGCCATGTGGGTGCTGGGGAACAAACTCTGGTCCTGTGTAAGAGCAGTCGGCACTCTTAACGGCTAGGCCATCTCTCCAGCCCCAAATATAGGCTTTTCGAAACATGAAATATTTATGTTCATATTTCTGCTATTGACTTGTGACCTCCTATGTCAGCTTACATTCATTTCTGTTCACCTTCCTCCTCTGTTCATATCCCTTGGCACTTACTTAGCTGTTCTGGGACATTATCTGCTGGTTTTCTTATCTTAATTGTTTATAAAGTAGGTTAATGTATCCATATAAAATATGCATAAACTATGCTTAATTGAATCACTTTTGTATTCAGGCAAATAATGCCTCTCTAAAAGAACAAGGAAGTTAAAAAATATAGTTCACTTGTAGATAAAATAAGCTAATTCAACATTCCACACAATATCTGATTCTATGGGTTCAATTTGTAAGTTTTGGATGAAGTTTTCAAAGATATGGCTGTTTAATAGTAAATATATAGCTTTTTCAAAGGTAAACAATATCAGATTTATTAAGCAATTTTCTTCTGGGCTGGGACACTACTAATTAGTCATTTTCTAGCATTTTATATGGAAGGAAATGCACATATTATAATAACTTTGTCCTACTCGTACATCTTATAAAACAATAGGCAAAGCCAGGCTGAAGACACAGGTGTATAGTCTCAATAATTAGGAGGATAATTAGTTCAGGCCAGCCTGTGTTAGACAACAGTATTCTATCCAAACAAAATAAGTGGAGGTAGGTGGAGAGATGTCTCAGTGGATATGGGTACTGGCTGCTACTGCCAAGGACCTGGTTTCAGTTCCCAGCACTCACATGGCAACTAACAACTATCTATAACTCCATTTCCAGGGGATCCAATGCCCTCCTCTGACCTCCATGAGTACTTAACAATATGGGTGCAATCACACTGGCACAGGCAATACATATGTAAATAAAAAACAATAAAATTATTAAAACTAAATTGAAAAATGATGTCTGAAATACACAAAACATCAATAATAAATAAATATTGAAACCAAAAATTATTAAAAAGAAAAAGAAAAAAAGAGAAATAAATAATTCTGTTGTGTGTTATGTCTAGTGTGTTTTTTAATGTACCTGTCAGTGGAAGTTTGTGTACACGTGTCTAAACATGTATGCAGAGTAGACGTTAATGTTCCATTTCTGTCTTAGATGACTTTCCTCCCTTTTTTATGAAGCAGTCTCTCTCACTAAACCTAAAACTCATAAATTCGACTAGACTGATTAATCAAGGAGCTCCAGAGATTTTCCAGTGGCCACCAAACCTAGCACAGCAGTGGCAGGCATTTTTTATGGATTTTGGGAATCTGAACCCAACTCCTCAATGCTCATATGGGAAGTCTTCTACTTACTGAGCCATCTCCTTAGACCGAGAAAATACTCATTTTACCTCTCCACATTCCTCATCTATAGACCTATTACTGGATGAAAAAAAAATATTACACTGGCAGTCATACTATCTTGTTCATATTGTGAAAATAGATCATTCATTTCCAAAGGCAAAAAAT
Source organism: Rhizomys pruinosus (assembly GCA_009823505.1). Taxonomy (NCBI): domain Eukaryota; kingdom Metazoa; phylum Chordata; class Mammalia; order Rodentia; family Spalacidae; genus Rhizomys; species Rhizomys pruinosus. The sequence continues at coordinate 75,187 of VZQC01008145.1, forward strand.
TGTTTCTATTATAGGTACAAGGCTGGGCATTAGGTTTAAAAAATCAATATCTGAGCCAGACATGGTGGTGCACGCCTTTAATCCTAGCACTTGGCAGGCTGATGCAGGTGGATCTCTGTGAGTTCAAGGCCAGCCTGGTCTACAGAGTGAGTTCCATGCCAGCTGGGGCTACAGGGAGACCCTATCTCAAAAAAGACCACAAAAAATCAATAAAAGTAATTGAATGCAAAATATGTTATATATTAATTGTCTTTTCTTATTCCACTGAAGAATAATGGATCCTCAATATTATGCACACTTCTTCATTAGAATTTGCCAGTGTGAATGTAGTATCAGTGAGATCTCTCTCATGTATGAACTGTATAGTAATGTTTCTCACCTTATAATTGGACCAGTATAGCAATCAAATCTCTCCCAACCCTCTGTCACTATCATTTAGGAAATCTTACTGCTTCTGTTCATGGATTCGATGCTATTTGCAGCTGTTTCTTACAAGTGTATTGAATCTTAGATGGGATTCATTTTCTATTTTCAGAGTCAGATGTTCATGTTTAATATAGTCAACCATTATTTATTGACTAGTATACTGCAAGGTTTGGCTGCCAGTAATATATAAAGGAAAGGAAAACTTTCTGTTTACAAGGTCAGTGGCATTCGTGTTTAAATAACATTTTGAAATCAATTTATTTGCAAAAGCTGGTGGTTTTCGAAATGATGTGAGATTTGTGAGATAGACCCTGTGAACTGTTGTAGAACTTTGAAGAAAGTTAATAAATATTATTTGCATTAGCTAAACACTCTGTGGTTACTATGTAACTAATGCCAACAAATTACATGTGGATGGAGTGAGTGGACATGTATATAATTCTTGTGTTTTTTGAGACAAGTTCTCCCTGTAGCTCCAGCTGGCCCAGCTGGCCTGGAACTGCCTCTGTAGACCAGGCTGGCCTTGAATTCACAGAGATCTGACTGCCTCTGCCTCCTGAATGCTGGGGTTAAAGTTGGCATATACAATTATTATATAGCCTGTTGTGTTACTTGAGAATAAGATTATACTAGTCAGTAGTATGTTCATATTTGACTTCTCAATTTGCATGTTTAGGGATGCTTAATAAAGTAAATGCCAACTGAGTGAAAAATGCCAGAGTTCCATGCATGTTATTAACATTTAATATTTATTACCTATTTGTATAAAGCCATTAAAATTATTTAATATATCATTACCAAGACAACTCTTTTCTACCTAGTTGGAAGTATAGTTTTTATAAAGGGTCCAACTGGGCTGGAGGGATAGCCTAATGGTTAAGGGCATTGACTGCTCTTGCAGAGGACCCAGGTTCAATCCCCAGCACCCACATGGCGACTGAGAACCGTCTGTAACCCCAATTCCAGGAGAACATCAGTTCCAGGGGAATCCGACACCCTCTTCTGACCTCTGTGGCATTGCACAACACGGGTGCACAAACCTACATGCAGACAGTACGTTCATACACATACAAAAATAAATAAATTTTTTTTAAAAATTAAAAAAATTGTTTATATAATGGGTTAAAGTGTGCATTCCCCCTTAATTAGTAACAATGATTTACACAAATTTAATTTTTAAAAGCTTACCTTTAAAGATTTAAGTAATGGTCTTTGAGATAAAATGTAGCTATATTTATATATTCTCTAGAATATTATATGTATCCATGTTCCTAGCTGCACTTCTCCTTCCTCCCTCCCTCCCTTGTCTTCTCTCTCCCTCTCTTCCTATCTTTATTTCTGACATTCCTTTCTTGTTCCTTTATATTTTTGCCTTCTGGGCTTTATTTCTTTCTCTGTCTGTCTATATAGAATACAAAAGATGAATACTAGAGGATCATTCCCCAGATTAATAGTCCAGGTAATACTACAGATTACTTAGAAGGACGCTCATAATACATTCTCTTTAGATTTTAGATTTTTTCTTACTGATGGATATTAGATCACTTAATAATTAATTATTAAGAAGGTCATACAATGTTTCATGATATTTGTATTGCATTTTCCTATTTGTGCCATGTTATGGTCTGCACCCCTGTGAATTTCAAGTGTTTTTTTTTTTTTTCATGGCTATTAATACCTATGGACTCAAGGTTGTGTCCCCAAATGCCCTTCAGAGTCTGGCTCTCTGATGGAGCCTGGTTAATCTATCTAGTGACAGAGCATTAAAGAAAACTGACTTTCCCTTTCCTAACAGTTATCATTTGCCAAAAGTTCCTGAGCTGAGCTCGGGGCATCGACCTACTTCCTAACTTTTATGTTGAGATTTTGTCTGGATTGAGCTTGCGTGATTCTTAGGCATTCTGTTACCATTTCTATAAGAGTAACTTTCCAGCTGTCTTAAGAACACTGGTCAAACTTTTACAGTCTTTCTGACCCATTTTTCCACAAGGTTCCCTGAGCCTTTAGTGGCAGAGTTTGATACAGGTGCACTATTAAGGGACATGCACTCTTGTGATTCTTGTTTTCTCCACTTTGGAGAGTTGTGCATTTTTTAGTTAATCAGCATCTGTTGCATGAAGAAGCTTCACTGGTGAGAGATGAAAGATGCATTATCTATCTTTTCAGTTCCTGTTCTGCTGTGTTCCCTCAGCCTTAGGTACAGAGATTTCATTTAGATGTGTCACTTAGGCCTGCCCACTTCACAGACATGTATGCTCCTCCTTTGACCAGTGTTAGAACTTTGTTTGTTTGTTCATTCAGTTTTTTTTTAGAACTTTGTACTAGCATGTATGGTAATGTAAACATAACCATAGATTTGAGAGGTCATAAATAAAAAAACAAACAAAAACCAAACCAAAAAAACCCCCTGCTTTTATCACATCCATAGACCAAGGTAATTGGTAATTTCTTACTGCATTCTAAATGCATATATATATATAAATGTACATCTAACTTCTCATCAAAGAAAACCAATTTTCATTTTTTATTAACATGTTACAGGTTGAAAATATCTTGTCATGGGTGCATTTATACACTTACCTTGCCAAACATGAAAATTTTGGTACACAATATACAACCGAGTATTAGCTGTTTATTCTTTCATGGTTGTGACTGGAAGCTCTAATTCATTGGATTTATATAATGATGCCTATAAGTATCAAACTCAAAATATCAGAGTAGGGTGTCTACTGCTGAATTGTTCTACCAATGTAAATATAAAACTTGTAGATTAAACCATCTTATGTTTATTAGAGTCAAGAGAGCTCACAAAAGATAGTCATTTTGTCAAAATTGTCAATATTGGTGAATGGATGTTTCCTCTACTCTCAGAATAAAATGGGGGAAAGTTAATGGTAGGTCAAAAAGTAAATGGTCTGAATTGACACCTTGACTCAGTTGTCAAGATGGTCATAGTGTTCCCAAAGGCCAAGTACAGGAGAATGCAGCAGCAAAAGAGTTACTCAATTGAGTTAAATAAAATAATAAAGTGGGTTTGTCAAGAAGAATCTGAGAGTAGCATGGTGATGTATCTTTAATCCCTGCCCTTATTAGGCAGATGGCAGGCAGGTCTCTGTAAGAACTAGGTCAAGGTAATCACATAGCAAGTTCCAGGCCACTAGGGCCTATAGGGAGACACTATTTCAAAAAAAAAAGTATACTGAGAGTAGACACAATGTTGTTAGATCTGAACACATATACATTAACAGAGAGCAAGCTTTGCCAGTATGAGTGGGGATCATGTGATCAACAGTTCTCCAAATACATGTTTTCCTAAGTTCTTGTACATGAGGAAAAAGAAAAGCCTTGTGTTGAAGGGCAAATGGGAAAATTTTATGTAAGTCATCATGGTACAGAAGTCTAAATATTAGGTTCATATGTTAGTAATTTGATTATATAGATCTTTTCAATATTCAAATGTGGAAATGAAAACAAAGTGAAATAAACAGAATGTTTTATTAATTTGTATCTCAATCAGTGACATACACTTACGTGAAAAGTTATTTAATGATAACCCTTTGGGACAGGGAGACAGATATGTGCATATAACACTTGACACATAAGAATGAAGACCTATGTTTGTATGCCTAGCACCCTCATAGGAGTAGAGCAGAGTAGAGCATGGAGGAACATATCTTCAAAGCCACCATTGAGTGGGTGGAACAGGAGGATCCCTAGTGCTCTCAAACTAGCAAGCATGAGTCACTAGGTAAGCTTCCTTCTGGCTCAATGAGAGATTATGTCAAAAGAAAGAAAGAAATTATGAAAGGAAGGAAGGAAGGAAGGAAGGAAGGAAGGAAGGAAGGAAGGAAGGAAGGAAGGAAGGAAAGAAAATTATGTAATGATATGAAGTGACTGAGGAAGATAGGTGATAGCACCCTCTAACTTCTACATCTAGTCATATATACAAGAACAGATAAAAACATGCAAGAAACACATACACATACACACAGTGTCATTTTTTTTCTTTTTTCCCCAAAGGACATCAGCTTAAATATTTTATTGGGTTTATATTTTATGTTGGCAATTAGTGCTATAAACTACACTCCTACCAATGTTGTATTCCTTTTTCCTTTGTTTATAATTTTTTTTCTGTAAAAGAACCTGGGGTGGCATGTTCAGTCTTTCAGTGCTTGTTTTTAAAATCTCTATTTTAGTATAGTCCTTTGGTGTGTCCCTCCTTTATTGAGTGGGTATTTGAAACTCTGCTGTTACTGTAACTGGTCTGGTTTGGGATAAGCTGAATGATGCTTGAGTTTCAGTCTTAGGACCACTACATATTGATGTGCACTTGAGGTATCAGCTAGGACTATGCGCAGCTTCTGAGCACAGGAAACAATCTTTTGATGTGTTAACAGCATTTTGGTGCATATTCTCAGAAATCTATGGAAGATAGACAGGGCTCCACAAGGGTCCTAGGTGGAAGGGGTGAGTAGTGCTACCTCTGTGAGATCCAAGTTGTCAGCTAATTTGCTCCACAATTTTATGTAGCATTGTTTCCAAAAATCTTTCCATAAGATAAGTATTTTGACTACTGATAACTAGAATCAGAGTTTAAATGTCTCATTGTAAGTTGTGATTTCACGCATTTGTTATTGTTTGGAAAGAAGCAAACTCACTTAAAGTAGAACCAGTTTCTCATACAGGAAATGAATTGGGGCTAATGCCACATTATATTGTAATTTAATTTTGCAGTAAGTGGAAATTGTGATTGATATATTTTGGTGTATTCTGAGGAGTGCTCCAAATATTAATTAAAATATTATGCTTTGTTTTGACTGATCATGACATAGGAAACATAGCAACATATAATTGACATTTCCTCAAATATTGTCTGATTAATAGATACAGCTACAACTGCTATCTAGAACCCAGTGTGAGCTGACTGAGAAAATTAATTTTATGTCATTAATTTGTTTCCAACTATATGTAATAAACTGTAATGTCTTCTTCATTAAAAGTTTAAAATTATAAGGGGTCAACTTAACTTATTCAACTCATTCAGAAGATGAAACTTTCAATGTATATAATTATTTCATTTAACCAATTAGATGCCTAAAGCACTACTTGCCCCTAACATATGTAGAATGCAATGATTATAGGAAAACTTTCACTCTCTTGGATACCAACTGCCTTAAAATATTATCGTTTTCTTTAGAAATAAATGTTATATCATATATCATGCCCCTTGTTGAACTTAGAAAATTGTAGAGTAAAAAATTCTTTTGCATTTCATAAGACCATCATTCCTGTATTTGCTTTCATCTAACCAGCTCTTTATTGAACTGTGAAAGTAATTAAAATCAAAATGGAGGAGATGGTTGAATACAATTGATTCTTTTGTTAACTTACAACAAGGAACTCTAGAGAAACCAGTCACATAAGCTGAAGATAAATTTAGTAGGCGATTTTTCTGGGCAGCTGATCATGTTTGTTAGAATTTGTCCATGGTTCTTACATTGATTGTTTTTCTCTCATATCAGTGTGCACATTGTCTAACATGGGCACTTAACTTCAGACAGAAAGATTCCAGGTCAATTCCTGTAAACTACCTCTGTTGGTACAATAGAAGTGATGTTATCTGAAGGATGGTCAACAGCTATCTAATTGGACTTGGAACCCTCTCAGTGAGACTGTAACCACGAGAACCACTGTAAATCAGCCAAATGCATAGGGCTAGAAAGGTCATAGAGGCTAGAAAAAAAGCCGATCAGGGTCATCTATCTCTAGACTAATGAAATACCGTATGCTAACTATGGAATCTCATTCTTACAGACAAGCATATAATATGCCACTAATCAGAAAAGTTACTGTTTTGCAAAAAATGGAGGCCACTGGAGAATGGAACAACTACTCAGACACAGAACATATACATCTGAAAATTCCACATCTGCAATTGAACTTCTACACAAAGAGTGAAGGACAGAGAGAAAATGGGTGTAAAGCCTCCTTACACAGTGGTGTGTGCAAACAGAAGGCCACGACCAAAATGGGAGCCCCCACATTGTGTATCCCTGGATGCTACTCCTATATTAAATCTCACTTACCCACAGCTCAGGGAACATTGCAGAAGAGGGGGTAGAAAGATTTTAAGAGCCAAGGTTGGTTCATGAACACAGAGAAGCAGTGACTTGAACTTGACTGTAAGTTTCCACATGTAAACCTATGGCAATGTCCCTATCAGACATGGAAATTATGCAACCTGGGGCATTCTTTTTTTTTTTTAATTTTAACTTTTTTTTTAATTTATTTATTTTTTATGTGTATGTATGCATTGTCTGCATGTAGGTCTGTGCACCCGTGCTGTGCAAAGCCGTGGAGGTCAGAAGAGGGTCTCGGATTCCCCTGGAACTGGAGTTCTCCTGGAATTGGAGTTACAGATGGTTCTCAGCCTCCTTGTGGGTGCTGGGGATCGAACCCGGGTCCTCTGCAAGAGCAGTCAGTGCTCTTAACCGCCAGGCCATCCCTCCAGCCCTAAATTTTATTTATTTGTTTATTTATTTATTTATTTATTTATTTATTTATTTATTTATAATGCGAAAGAAATGTAAGATTTTCACATGAATTTGTTACCATTAGTAGTAGACAAAGCTTCCTTCACACTCAAATTAGAAAGTATAGTTTAGCTTTATGGTTAAGAACTTTAAATTTTCTATCTTATTTACAGCTCCACTACCTTATTTTAAAAGATAAAAAAAAAAAAAAAAAAAAACTGGCTGCTATCATTGTTCTATGTGAGCCCATGTTTCAAATGTCACCAACAGAAATGTTTCTAAGATATATGTAGCAACAAGACATGTTGAAGAAAATAAGGAGGATCTGTAACACTTGCCACATTCCATATTTCCCAGAAGTGTGACAGAAATGTAATATTTTACTTCAAATTCAAGTTATTCATAATACTACCTCATCTTTTGTCACATAACTCATCAAAATTAATTTAATATGGCTATTAGGTAACCATTTCTGTGTTGACTTGTTATTGATCACATTTCTGTCTGTCATGTTATATAAGGAAGCAAGAGTGGTGTACCCCAAACCTGTCTCTAGTGTTGCCTTCATATTTGGAAAATCATGACTGGCTGTAAGACAGCAGCCTTGGGTTCAAGCTGCATTGTGCATGTGTGGGCATGTATATGCCCACCACCATGAGCTGATTCACTTACCTGACATGTGATGTTAAGGGTCTGGTATTGGCTGCTAGGAGGAAAGTCACACTGCCTATATAAGGACATGTTTCATTTGAATAAATGAGAATTGCACTTCGTACTGAAGTGATCATATACATGTCCTTCACACAGCCTGTTTCCACATAGGATTAATAACACCCACCTATGGTGACAAACAGTGGGGTGATTGAAGCTGCCTTGTGAAGTTGTACCCCTGCAAAAATGGGAAATTTGCCTTCTAGGTAATCCTTACATCAGATGGAGCAATTCTGGGACATCATTTTTGTATGTGCTCCTCAGTCTTCTGCTGTAAGCATGTTTATTTTTTCTGTTGCAACTATTATCTTCCAATTTTTGGGTAGGAAGCAGATTGATACCTCTGAAATATTGCAGGCCCAAACCTAAAACAAAAACAGAACTAATCCTCCGTGATGGACTCTGGCGCCACTGCTGCAGGTGGTGCCTGGGAAGTTGTAGCCCACGTGCCAGACCCCATTTATTTGATAGACCTTGAGGATCTCCCTCTCACAAACTTTTACCCTCTCTTCCACATGCCCCTGCAGAGCCTCCAGCTGCTCCTTTGACTTTCTCGAACCTAGGACATCAGCAGGTTCATCGGTCCTCTCGGTGCTCGGTGAGAGCAGCAGGAGGGATTTCCTTCTCACCCCTCTACTTATCTTTTAGAGGTTTCTCCTGTTAGCATAGCACCTACCCTACCCTACTCACTCCTTTGGTATGCCTGTGAGCCTAATGCCATCATGGACCTCCGAGAGGCCATTTCTAGAGATGGTATCTGCTCCCCATATATGGAGAGCCTTTTGGACACACTATTTATTGGGCTCAACACCCCTCATGATTGGAAGCACATGGAATAGGAGGTCTTAGCAACCAGTGATTTCTTAAAGTGGAAGGCTTTTTTTTTTTATGATTGATGTGAACAGCAGGCTGAACTTCATAAGACTACTGGAGTCCAGATCTCTTAGTAGCAGGTCCAGGAAGATGGTCAATCTTAGAAGAATCCAGTAGACCAAGCCTGCAGCTAACTTCAGACCTTTGACAGGGTGCACTCCTGTGCAATGAGGACTTAGAGGCAGCTCCCTTTCTCTGGACTGTCTGCCTTATTTTCCCAACTATGACAATGGCTACAGGAGGATTTTACTCAGTGAGGTGGCATAAGGCAAAATCTCCTATGGGGAAGCCCTGAACTGTCATCTTGCAGGTGCACTCTAAGTCACTTACAGACTGGATCATAGGTACTCAAAATGTTGGCACAAGAACTTCTGATACACTGGCTTTGGTACAGACCTTTGTTTCTGCCCTGCACCCCTGAGAAATGGTCCCAAATATTGTGAGTATGGTCAAATGGGTGACCTCTGGGTGGCCTGACCTTATGCCGCTCTGACTAGGAGGAACAAATAAGCCCCCACACTTTGTCCCAAATGCAAAAAGGGATTTCATTTGGCCCGAAACTGCCTCTCCAGATGTCCCTCTTGGGGCCTGCCAGACTGCACGCTTCAGCAGCCTGTTCCTGGGTCACTGTGGTGGTTTGAATGAGTATCTCCCATAGGCTCTAGGTATTCAGATGTTTGTCTCCAGTTGGTGGCGCTGTTTTTGGAGGTCTTGAGGTGTGTGGCCATGCTGGAGGAAGTGTGTCACTGGGGGCAGGCTTAGTGAGCTTAACAAGCCTTGTGCTCTACAGTTGCTCTCTCTCTCTGCTTCCTGTGCTCTTTGTGAGATGTGACCCTTGGCTTGATGCTCCAGATCCAGCTGCCATGCCTCCCACCACAATGGACTCTAATTCCCTGGAACCATCAATCGTAAGTTCAAATAAACTCTTTCTTTTATAAGTTCCTTGGTCATGGTGTTTTATCACAGCAACAGAAAAGTGATTAATACAGTAATTTGGTACCAGAGAGTAGGCTGTTGGCTGTGAAGAACTTGACCATGTGGATGTTTGGAGAAACGTGGAAGAATTTGGAACTTTGGGCTAGAAAAGCTGTTGACTACTGTCAGCAGAGCTTAAGGGCCATTTTAGTAGAAGCCTGGAAGAAAGCATGGCTGCAAAAAATGTGGTTCCAGAGGAAAATAAAAACTTAAGCAGCAACTGAGATATTTTGATAAAGAGTCTGCCAGCAGTTTGCCTGCAGCCCAAATGCTTGCCTAATACTAAGTTGAAAAGGAATGGACTGATGTCTTTGGTGAAGGATATTTCAAGACAGCCTAATGTAGAAATGGTGGTGTGGCTTTTAATGGTGAATATTATACAGATCTATAGTGGAAAAGATCAAATGGGGCAGAAGGAAATGCAGAAGGTACAGTTTGGATCTGAAAAGTACACTGGGAAGATTAAAGGTGTGGCCAAGGCATGTGAAGGAGAGGCTCCCTTTCATAAGGAGACTAAAGTGATTAAGGAGAGGCCTGGAGATTTACAAGTAAATAAAAGAATCAGTACCTTCAGGGCAAGACCACACCCAGCTAATCCTCCTACAAGTCCAGGGCAGAGAAAAATTACAAATGTGGTTAAAGTAGGAGAGATTCCATCCCGAACTTGCAGCCAGATTTGGCAATTTCATTCACGTGGTGCTGGCTTTAGAGGCATGAAGTTTGCAAGAGTGAAGGGGTCATCAGTTCTTCCTCCACAGTTTCAGAGTGCAGAAGAGGCCAAGAAGAATGCAGCAGGGGTGATCCTGAATAAAGAAGGCCCTGATAGGTCATTGCATGAAGCTGTGAATGTGAAGCCTGGTTGGCAGCGGAGACCCCAAAAGGCTTTCGAGATGCCAGACCTGTGAGATATTTGCCAAGGAGAGCTGCATACAGGGAGTGGTACCAGCCTAAGAAAGAGATGTATGTTGTAAGCAAAGCTGGAAGAGCTGAGCCATCTAAGCCCTTTGGAAGACAAGTTCCAGAAGTTGCATGTGGAGCTACTGGACTTGGAGATTGCCTTGCTGGTTTTCTGTCTTGTTTTGGTCCAGTATTCCCTCACTATGCCTCTATTCCTCCCTTTTGGAATGGGAATGTGTATTCCGTTCCACTGTATGTTGGGAGTTTCTAATTTGCCTTTTGATTTTACAGGAGCTTAAGGTTAAGAGATTGGCCTGAGTCTCAGAAGAGACTTTGGACTGTGGACTTTTGAATGGCATTGAAACTGGTAAAGACTATGGGGACTAAGGTTGGACTAAATGCATTTTGCATTTTATATGGTCAGGAGCCTATGGGGGCCAGGGAGTGGAATGTGGTGGTTTGAATGAGTGTCCCCCATAGGCTCTAGGTATTCAGATGTTTGTCTCCAGTTGGTGGCGCTGTTTTTGGAGGTCTTGGGGTGTGTGGACATGCTGGAGGATATGTGTCACTGGGGGCAGGCTTAGTGAGTTTAACAAGCCTTGTGGTCTACAGTTGCTCATTCTCTGCTTCCTGTGCTCTTTGCAAGATGTGACCCTCAGCTTGCTGCTCCAGATCCAGCTGCCATACCTCCTGCCACAATGGACTCTAATTCCCTGGAACTGTAATGGTAAGCTCAAATAAACTCTTCCTTTTATAAGTTCCTTGGTCATGGTGTTTTTTCACAGCAACAGAAAAGTGACTAATACAGTCACCTAGGACATCCCCCACTCACCTCTCAATGCCTCGCCCCCTGGGTATTTGCTTGGTCCTCATCCTCTCTGCTCCCTCAGGCCCCCAGGTTTTCACCCAAGTCCCACCCCCTCCACTCTCTAGGGCCCCCAGGGTTTTGCCTGAGCCTTATCCCCACCATTTGCTTGCCTCGCTTGTGTTTTTGCTTAGTTTTTGCCAGTGTTCCCCAGGGCTCCAGGTGCATGCGCCATGTCCCGGCCTGAGCCACCTCTCTCTCCCTCCTCTGAAAAACAAAACAAAACAAAACAAAACAAAAAAAAAAAAGTGTTTGAAGAAAATCCCATGCCAGCCCTTTCCCCACCTGGACTTGGCCTTGAGCAGCAGGTTGTTCAAGCACAGGCTCTTTTTGATGCAAATTAAGGGCTTTTCACAGCAAATGCTGCAGGAGCTTTTAAAAGGGACATAATTTTCTCTTAAGCTAAGTTTAAAAAATGGTATTGTAAGCATCTTTAATGTTCTAACTCTTTTACAATTTGTCTTGGTCTTCATTTTACAATGTTTTTTCAGTGTTTGAACCTATTTCTGGTTTCACATCAGCTTCTTGTCAATCTCATAGATAACTGACTTTGGTTTTCAAATATGTTCACACGGTATTTGTTTATTTTTAAGGGATTCTTTTAGATTTTAACATCCTTTATGTAATGTATTTAACATATTGTTTATCAATTTCTAGTTCTCTTTATCCTTTAAATTTTAATTATTTTTTAAATTTTTTTTATTAAATTTATTTCTGTATGTGTATGAATGTACTGTCTGCATGCAAGTTTGTGCACCCGTGTCATGCAATGCTGCGGAGGTCAGAAGAGGGTATCAGATTCCCCTGGAACTGGAGTTCTTCTGGAATTGGAGTTTCAGATGGTTCTCGACTGCCATATGGGTGCTGGGGATCGAACCTGGGTCCTCTGTAAGAGCGGTCAGCGCTCTTAACCACTAAGCCATCTCTCCAGCCCCCTAAATTTTAATTCTTATCTTTTAAAAATTTCCTTGTCATGTCATGTTTTTGTATGTTTCCTGGTATTAGAATTTAATATACTTCCATGCAAAAAAAAAAAATATCACATGGTTATGTGTTACTTTGTCTCAAGATGATTTTAAGTTATGGTTAATTAAAAACTTTCTCTTAATTTTTATGCACAAAATCTATTGGTTTAAATTCTATCCTGGCATGCATAATCAAAATGCAAATGTTTTTGTTTATAAACCAGTTACTCTAAACATCTTTAACTAAATATTTACGTGTACTTTACTAAAAGTCTTAGTAAACAAAATTTATCCTGATCTTTTGATTTTACCCCACCTTAAAACTTTGCTCAGGAGTCAACCCTAATGTGGTCCTAAACCTGATGCCCTGGTGCAGAAAGTTTATCCACCAACAGTATGTACTGGTCCATGCCTTTAATTCCAGCCCTTGAAAAGCAGAGACCTGTGAGCCTCTACAAACCCAGGCTAAGTTTTTTATGAAAATTAATCTCTAGGATGCCTGGGCCAGTTATAAAAGACAACGGCCTAGATACAGTTTAAGAGAAGCTAACTTGACTGGAAGTAGTTTTGGTTTCTGGCTTTTTCCTAGGTCCTGTTTCCTGCAGCTGGACTCTGTGTGGAGGCTGGGTTATTTTTTTCTTGGGAAACTGTGCCCTGGAGCAACTATTTTGTCTTAGCCATCATGCTTAAATCTGCTGTGAACTGACTTTTGAGACTGACTTGGTATCACTGACTTTTGATCTCACCACTCATGAGACAGGTAGGCAGACTCTGTAAGAGTTCAAAGCCAGCCTAGTCTGCATATCAGGGTTCTAGGCCAGCTACTGCAGGGAGACCCTGTCTCAGCTAAACTGTCTTTTGCTAACTTTTAGTAAAATTCCCATCCATGATATAAGCCAAAAAATCTTGGTCTTATTTAAATGGAAAATTTGGGAACCAAGTTGTGTTTTTCCTTGATTACCAAGCAATAATATAATTTCTTCACTACAAGTCAAACTGAAAACTATGTGTATGGATGCATTTTATACTTTAATTTCTTATGACTTTAGAGGTTCCTGTCTATTAAGGAGTCAACTATAAACAACTAAGGATAAATCTAGCTTGACAGCTGGGGCAATAGGGAGACCCTGTCGCAAAAAGACCAAAAAAAAAAGAAAAAGCTACTTGCTTCATATATTTTGTATTATCAAGTTTTATTGGTGTTATAAAAACATACTACTTGAATTGTTAGGCTGTGATAATCCACAACAGACACACCAAAGGATGGAAAACCAATATGTCTTAGAATTAACATGCCATCCAAACATCTGTGTCTATACTAAAGTAACCTACCATAACAATTAGTACTGTTTAAATACCTATACATCTAATTGCTTGTGCTTCATTAGTAGGATCAAAAGGTTATTCCTGGACAAACTGTCAGCCCATGAAAGGAAAAAGCCAGAATTTTCCAGAGTCCAAAACAACAGCTCCAGAGAAAGTAGATTGTTTTGCTTCTTGTCCACCTGAGCCCCTTTTTTAAGACTAGGGAACAATCTGCAGAAGAGGGGATGTGGTAGAATGTAAGGGCTGTGATTGGGGTGAATGCTGAAACTACAGCAATATAGTCTGGACACTTATTTGATCAACTTGATTGAACATACAAGCCCCCGCCTGGAGGATGGTGGGACCCATGGGCTGTGTAGGTTTGGGCACAACTGCTTGCAAATTGGTTTTACATGAAGGATGCTTGTACTCATAAATTATTACTTATTGTTAAAAAATAAAAAAAAATAAAGAAGTAATAGGAAAAAAAGTTATAGATCAAAATAAAGAGTTTAAAAAACAAGAGAGACCATTCTGTTCATGATATAAAAATGAGGGGGCTAATATGCCTCCCTCACAGATGAAGTTTATAGAGCACTCTCTACTCTGAACTTTTTGTCAATTTTCAATTTTAAAATCAGAAATGACCACTCCAATCCATAAATACTGTAGCCCTCTGATAGGCCATAATTTACATCATTAGTTCAATGACAGGGGACAATGATGGGGAAAGGAAAAACAATCCACTAATAACTATGGGGAAATGGTTTGTTTTTGTCTTCCTACAGATGGAGCTCTCATCTGGTTTTCAGCAAGAAACATTCAAGATATCATTTGGGACCCATCAACAGGGGAGCTGACTTGTCTAAACATCCAGAAAGTGTGGTATCTGATGTATATTTGTGCCTGTCCCTTTGGATTAGTGCATTACATCTAATTTTTGCTTTATGATCAAGTGAGACATATGGGTAAACAAAAGATTTTAGCAACAACTGTGGGGTGCTCTAATGAGGAGCTGTTGGCCAGGGTGGTTTACAGGCTCCCTAAACTGGTGTTATTTGTCTGTAATGTTGGGGTACTTGCAAAAAAGGATGGTATGACCCTACTGCCAAAGACAACATAGTGTTGGCATAAAAAGGAAAAAAATGTGTTGAGACCTTGTATTACAAATTGTCAGCTGACCTTTGTGATGCCAGAGAGTATTATGCAGATCACTAGAAGGAAATGGTCTCCAGAGTTACTGCAAAACCCTTAAATTACACATCACATGTCTACAAACACTGGAGTTAGTGGCAGTGTAATATTGGTCTGCCCTCAAAATTCTAATTGTATGCAAGTCCCACTCCTTGGGGGGGTGGTAGCACAGGACTGACATTACAAGCTTATACACTCTAATGGCTAAAGACATTATAGGACACAATAGGAAGCTATTATCCTCTCTTTGCACAAAAGGCCACAGTTCCTAGACTAGAACACCATCCAAACATTTGTATCTGTCCCATAATGTAACTTGTCCTGATAGTCAATGTTTGTGTGCCAGTTCTTCTTGTGATTTGTGTTTTATTAGTAGAATTTAAAAGGACCCTAAATGAGCCATTAGCCCCTTGAAGCAAAACTTGTATAGACCCATGAATCCAATTTGTAACTTCAAAGAAAATTGGATCATTTTACTTCTCACTATCTCTTGTCGCCTTCTCCCTGTCTCTTGCCCCCTTCTCCAAAAATCAGGAACCATTTGCCTGAAGAGGGGACATGCCAGATTGTAAGGGCTGAAGGGAGGGGGGTGAAGTATGAGATCAGAGCAAATGCAGACCAGGCTTTCATTTAGTCAGCATGATTGTATATGCAGGCCTTTCTAGACAGACTTGAGATTTGGGGTACAACCAAATTGCTTATCTGTGTAAAATTGGACACAGATGTTTGCTAGTTGGGTTTGAGTGAACTTTACTTGCATTTGATAGATGGATTTCTCTGTATTAAAATTTTATTTGGCCCTTGATTAGTCTTAGTATTTTTTTGTCTTTTTTTGTTGTTGTTTATTACATATTAAGGGATTCACAATATAAGAGAATAGTTGTTTTCAGATCACACTGACAGTGCTCAGTTTGCCATACAAATAGGTAATTGGTGCTAGCATCAACAGATGAAGGAAACCATTCATCATTTGTTTTTCTGGGACTGTGTTACTTCACTCAGCATGATGTCTTCTAGCTCCAGCCATTTACCTGCAAAGCTCATGGTGTCGGAAGACACTCTGTAGACCAGGCTGGCTTTGAACTCACAAAGATCCTCCTGCCTCTACCTTCCAAGTGCTAGGATTAAAGGCATGCACCACCAAGCCTGGCCGGTGATGTCATCTTTCTTTACCACTGTATAGAACTCCATTGTATAGATATACCACATTTTCTCTATCCACTCATCAGTTGAGGGGCACTTGGGTTGGTTCTAGCTCCTTGCTATTATGAAGAGAGATGCAATAAACATGGCTATACATGTATCTCTATGGCAAGATGAGTATTGTGAGGACATGCCCAGGAGTGGTATGACTGGGTCAGGTGGCAAGTTTATTGCAAGTCTTCCAAGGGTTCTCCACACTGCTTTCAATAGTGGCTATATGAGTTTACCTTCCCACCAGCAGTGGATGAGTGTTCCCCTTTCCCCACAACCTCTCCAGAACTTGATATCATTTGTTTTCTTGATCCTAGCCAGTCTTATTGGAGTAAGATGATATCTTAAATTGGTTTTAATTTGCATTTCCTTAACTATTAATGTTGTTGAACACTTCTTAAGATGTTTCTCAGCCATCTCTAATTCCTCACTTATGAAGTCTCTGTTCAGCTCTTGGCTCCATCTATTGAGTGAGTCATTGTTTTCTTCTTCGTGTTTTGAGTAGTTTATATATTATGGAAATCAATACTTTGTCAGATGTATCTGTGGTTAAGGTTTCCTTCCACTCTGTGGGATTTCTCTTCACTTCCTTGATTGTTTCCCTTGATGTACAGAAGCTTTTGAGTTTAATGAGGTCCCATTTGTCAATTGTTGACCTTAATTCTTGCATAGCTGCTGTCTGATTTAGGAAGTCTTTTCCTACGCATATATCTTATAGACTGCTGCCAAGTTTTACTTCTATTGCCTTCAGAGTTTGGGGTATCACATTGAAGTCTTTAATCCATCTGGAATTGACTTTTGTACAGTCATGAGAAGTAAGGGTTTAATTTTTGTACAGGATGAGAAGTAAGGGTTTAATTTCATTCTTCTACAAGTGGTGATCCACTTTTGCCAATGCCTCTTGCTGAAGATGCTGTCTTTCCTCCATTGTGTCTTCTTGGCTCCCTTGTCCAATATGAGATGGCTGACATTGTATGTGCTCAAGTTTGGATCTTCAGTTTTGTTCCATTGGTCAACAGGTCTGTTTTTGCACCAGTACCAAACTGTTTTTATGACTATAGCCCTGTAGTATAGCTTGAAGTCTGGTATAGAGATCCTCCTGTATTGCTCTTTTCACTTAGGGTTGTTTTGGCTACTTGGGGTCTTTTGTTTTTCCAAATGAAATTAAGGACATTTTTTCCAAGCCTGTGAAGAAACTCTTGGGGATTTTAATTGGGATTACATTAAATCTGCACAAGATTTTGGGTAGAATGGACATTTTTACTAAATTAATTTTCCCAATCCATGAGCATGGGAGGTTTTTCTGTCTTCTGATGTCTTCTTCAATTTCCTTCTTCAAGGGTTTAAAATTTTGTGGTAGAGATCTTTGGTGTCTTTGGTTAGGTTTGTTCCTAGGTATTTTGTTTCTGAGGCTATTGTGAGTGGGAAGGTCTCTTTGAATTCTTTCTTCAGTTGCTTGTTATTGGTGTAAAGAAATGCTACTGATTTTTCTAGGCTAATTTTGTATTCTGCCACTTTACTGAAGCTGTTAATAATTTCTAGGAGTTCTCTGGTGGAGTTTTTAGATTCCCTTAAGTAAACAATCATATCATCAGCAAAAAGGGATAGCGTGACTTCCTCTTTTCCAATTAGTACTCCTTTAATTCTCTTTTCTTGCCTTATTGCCCTAGCAAGTGTTTCAAGTACTATATTGAGGAGTGGTGAGCCTTGCCGAGTTCCTGCCTTTAAAGGGAATGCTTCTGTCCTTTCCCCATTTAGGATGGTATTGGCTGTTGGTTTCCTGTATATGGCTTTGATTACATTGAGGAATGATCCCTCCAATCCAATTCCCTCTAGGACTTTAAGCATGAAGGGATGCTGGATTTTGTCAAAGGCTTTTTCCATGTCAATTGAGATGATGGTGTGGTTTTTGTCTTGCAGTCCATTTATATGTTTGATGATATTTATTGATTTTCCTATGTTGAACCATCCCTGCATCTCTGGTATGAATCCAACTTGGTCATGATGGATGATCTTCTTGATGTGGGTCTGTATGCGATTTGCCAGTATCCTGTTTAGAATTTTGGCATCTGTGTTCATGAGGGAGATGGGTCTATAATTCTCCTTTTTGGTTGTATCTTTGCCTGGTTTTGGTAATAGAGTGATGTTGGCTTCATAGAAGGAATTTGGGAGAATTCCCTCTGATTGTATACTTCTAAACAGTTTCAGTAATAATGGTTGTAGGTCTTTTTGAAATGTTTTATAGAATTCTGCTGTGAAACCGTCTGGGCCTGGGCTTTTTTTAGTTGGGAGGCTTCTTACTACATCCTCTATTTCTTCATATGTTATGGGTCTGTTTAAGCTGCTGGTCTCCTCTTGGCCAAGCTTTGGTGATTCCCAAGATTTCAGATATTCATCCATTTCTTCTAGATTTTCAAACTTGGTAGAATATAGGTTCTTGTAATATTCCCATATAATTTTCTTGATCTTTTCCTTGTCCGTTGTGATATTTCCCTTTTCATCACAGATTGTATTGATTTGGAGTTGTTCCTTCTTTCTTTTTGTTAACTGGGCTAGAGGTCTGTCTATCTTGTTTATTCTTTCAAAGAACCAACTTTTGGCTTCATTGATTTTTTGTATTGTTTTCTTTGTTTCTATTTCATTGATTTCTGCTCTGATTTTTGTTATTTCTTCCTGTCTGTTGCGTTTAGGGTTCATCTGTTGTTGCCTCTCAAGTGCTTTTAGCTGTAGTGTTAGATCATTCACTTGTGCTCTTTCTGTTTTTCTAATGTAGGCACCCAGGGCTATAAACTTACCTCTTAGGACTGCTTTTAAATTATCCCATAGGTTTTGTTGTGTTGTATTATCATTGTCATTCAGTTCCAGGAATTCTTTTATTTCTTTCTTTATCTCTTCCTTGACTCATTCATTATTCAAGAGTGCGTTGTTTAGTCTCCATGTAGATAGTAGGGCTTATGCTGGTGTTGATAATGAGCTTTATTGCATTGTGGACTGATAGAATGCATGAAATTATATCAATCTTTTTGTATATGTGGAGGTTTCTTTTCTGCCCCACTATGTGGTCGATTTTGGATACTGTTCCCTGGGGTGCTGAGATAGTGTATTCTCTTTTATTAGGGTGGAATATTCGGTAGATGTCTGTGACATCCATTTGGTTTATCATATCGTTCAGTTCAGATGTCTCTCTGTTGATTGTTTGTCCTGTTGACCTCTCCAAAGGGTTCAGTGGGAGTATTGAAGTCCCGTACTATGAGTGTACTGGGGTTCATTTGTGCCTTTTGGTCTTGGAGAATTGTCTTTATAAAGTTTGTTGTGCCAGAGTTTGGTGCATATATATTCATAATTGTGAAATCGTCTTGGTGAATTGTTCCTTTGATAAAAATGTAATGACCTTCTTTGTCTCTTCTGATTTCCTTTACTTTGAAGTGTATTTTGCCTGATATTAAAATAGCAACACCTGTTTTCTTTTTGGTACCATTTGCTTGGAATATTTTTTTGCATCCTTTCACTTTAAGGTGGTGCCTGTCCTTGAAGGTAAGATGCATTTCTTGTAGACAGCATATCAATGGGTTCCATTTCCTAATCCAATATCCCAATTTATTTCTTTTGATTGGGGAATTTGTCCATTAATATTTAATGTTATGACTGAAAGGTTTGTGTTGCTTCCTTTCATGTTATTATTCATTTGTGTTTTGGTCTAGGTTTCTACTTCAGCAGTTATGCTTTTATTGATTTCTCTTTCTTTGTGCTCGGGGGTGGTTGCTCCTTTCTTCTGTCTCTTTAATTGGTTCAAGTATTCTCTGAAGGGTTGATTTTCTGGACATGTTTTCTTTCATATAGTTTATGTCATGGAAGATTTTTCTCTCTCCTTCGTCTAGAATCAACATTTTTGCTGGGCATAGTAACCTGGGTTGGCATCTATAGTCCTTTAACACTGGGAATGCTTTGCTCCACGTTCTTCTTGCTTTCATAGTTTGCACTGAGAAGTCAATTGTAATTCTGATAGGTTTCCCCTTATATGTTACTTGTTTTTCTCTTGTGGCTTTCAGAATTTTGTCTTTATTTTGGGCATCTAACATTTTAACTGTGATATGGCGTGGAGAGTTTCTTTTCTGATCTTATCTGTTTGGAGTTCTATATGCTTCTTGTATTTGAATTGTTTTGTCCTTTTTTAGTTTGGGGAAATTTTCGTTTATTATTCTGATCTGATTATCTGAAGATCTAATCAGTACCATTCCCTTGGGATTCTTCTCCTTCCTCTATTCCTATGATGTGGAGGTTTGATCTTTTCATAGTGTCCCACAGTTCCTGGTTGTTCCACTTTTGTGTATTTTTAATTTTCTCATAATCTTTACTTGAGGCTTTTAGTTGTTCTGTGTTATCTTCCAGGTCTGATATTCTTTGTTCTGCTTCCTCCATTCTGCTTCTGAGCTTATTTTTTTTTTTTGTTTAAGAAATTGAGGAAATAATATATGTTCTATTATCATTTTTTTATTAATTCATTCGATTCGGTCCCTTTGTCATGGTATCATCCACAATTACCTTGCTCTCACTGTATATAATCTTTTTGTTTTTTGTCCCCCCCCCCTTGGCGATGCTCTATTGCGATTATTATGGGGGTATACTCTGCGTTTTGGTAAACATTCCTTGTCCTGAACAGTTCTTAGCCACCTTCTCTATTCATGGATCTGTATTACATATTCCATTTTTATTTTTCTTTTATTTTTCCGGGCTTCCCCCTCTCCCCCCCAGGCACCTTATTGGTTGGATGTGTTTGATTTCCTTTTTCATTTTCCTCTTTGATTTCTTTAGTAATTTTCACTTCCTTTTGGAGTACTTCTCAATCTCTTTCTGATAGCTCCTTGCTTCACGGATGGATTTTCCTTATCTTTTTCAACCATGGGATCTTTTTCGTGTTTTTTTTTTTTTTTTTTTTTTTTTTTTTTTTATTCCCTTTTTCTTGTCTTTCTTGGTTCTTTTCATTCGTCTCTGTCTCTGTTCTCGTTTCATCTCTATTTGTTTCATTGGTCATGCTCTTATTCTTAACTGTGATGTTCACAATTGTACCTTCTAATATCTGTTCCTGGAGCCATCCCCCAGGGATGCCTTACTGTAAGAATCTTCCATCAGGGTTGGTAGAGCCTTGGTGTGGAATTACTCTCACCTTTCCCATGTTTTCCCTTCTTCGTGTGCTGCCTGGCATGTTGGGTTCTCTTTGCCTGTATTTCTAACCTGTGAATCCCAAATGGCTCTCTGCCATCTCGCACTCTGTTGAGGGCCTTGCTTTTTGGGTGTTGCCTTCTTAGCATCTTAGATTGTTGCTTGATTGATTTGTGTTTTCTCTTTTTTTCTCCTTGTACTTATAGAGTGTTGACTTGTCGAAACTTTAGGCTTTCTATTGGAAGTCAAACTCACTTTTCCCTTTCTGTTCTGAAGGTTCTCCAAAGAATGCACTTGGACACTCCTGTGCTTCAGGTGGTCTTGAGAAATCCCCCAGTCTTATTATTTTTACAGAGCAGGCATGATGATTCAGTCCAGATAAAGGTAACTGGCCATCAATTCTATAATTCTCTTTGAGTTTATATGGGCAAAATAAAAATAGGGGGATGTATTTCTATACATGATTCATAACTCTGACAACTGCCACTCTGGAATTGTTACATTTTGTTAACACACACACACACACACACACACACACACACACACACACCCATGGCATTCTTTCAACAATACTCTTCTTTGAATTATATTAAAAAGATTGAGCAAGGACTTCCCTCTTGGAGAGACTATTAGGAGTGAGAAACCTGTGTATCTTAACCAATGCTTGTCCTATTTCCCTTAATTGATAGTTCAATTTTTTTCCTAAAAATTTACTTTAGCTTTTGACTTACTTTTAGATCTATTATTGTTGAGGCATGAAATCCCATTAATTTGTTAACATGTTGAGTAAAATGTTTGAATTTTTATGTATATTTTGATGGAAAGATAGGTTGTGGTTATATTTATTTTCCAAGTGTGAAAGTGTGTGTGTGTGCTTTTGTCTGTGTGGAGGTTGCTGTGTGAAGAAGGGAGAGCCATGGTCTCAAGTATCACTTGTTGACATAGAAGTTTTTTTCAATATATATTTTTTATTGAATTTTTGTGCATTTCATACAAAACATATTAGTCAATTTTATACAGACTCTCCACCATCCATATCTGGATTTCATGCATTCTCCCTGATATGCTAAGGCCTATTAAGTCATTTGTGTGTCCATATCTGGACACACAATCTAGAGGTTATCCCTCAAAGAGTATCAACTCTCCTTCATCCTGGAGTAAACAGAGCAGCTGGGGATATTTCTTTGGCTAAGGATGGCTTAGCCATCCTTATTTGGCTAAATACTGGCTATTTTGATTTTTGGCTGAGTCAGCATGCGGAATGTGGGTGCTGATCCTATTTCTATAAGTTCTCTGAGCAAGTCCACAGCAGGCTTAGAATCATATTTCCTTATAATCAGGTACCAGCCCTGGCCCTTACAGTTTGTCCACCTCTTCTTCCATAATGATCCCTGAGGCATGGGTGAGTGAGGCTTAAGTTGGGAGTCCTGTCCATAGACATGTTCACTTATTTTCCACACTTTGGGAGGCTGTGACCTTCTGGGTGCATCATACTCTCTTTCAAAAAAGTAAGCTTCATCGCTGATAGCTGTGAGATGCATTAGTATATTCTCCATCCCTGTTCTGCTATGTCTCATGAGTCTTTTATGTACAGGTTCCATTGTAAATATGTCATTTAGAGCTGGGCATCCCTGAGACAATTATTCACTATGTCCAGAACATTTTATGCAGCCAAGGATGACTTTGGATTTCTTATCATTCTGCCTCCCCACCCAAGTGCTTAGATTATATTGGTGCATTAACTTGCCAGGTATTTAATGTAGTATCAATCTCATGCAGTTCTTACTGCATGCTAAGTAAACTGTACCACATGAGCCACAACCCCCATCCTGTTTTAATTTAAGGAGATGTGGTTTTTAATGTGAGAATTTAATTCCATTAGAATTCCAAGCAACAATATTTCCACAACATTCTTTCAAAGCACAAGTTCTCAGATTTACATAAATTTTCAACAGTGTGACTAATGTGCCCTTACTGTGGTATAAGTCACTAATGGGTTGAGATCAAATATCAAATTATGTGCTTGACAACAAATCTCTGCTGGCAAGAACAAAATTTAGAAGCTTAAACATATGTGGAATTGAACAGATAAGAGTTGGTCCCTGAAGATACATCTTTCGGGTTGAATGAAAATATTTTTATAACCTGTTACAAATAAAATATACAGCTTTTTCTTTTAGCGAAGAGTCCCAAGATGCCCACATTTAAATATGCTAAATGCTGTCAGGTTAGAAGAAATTCTCATGTAAAAGAGCAAACATTGGAAATATGTGCACTTCCAACTTTTTTTTTTTTTTTGTGGTTCTTAGCCTCAGACTTTAAAGGTTGTGCTATCCCCCAGCCCACTTCCAAGTTTTTTTAAGTGTTTAGATAAATGCTTACTTATATTTGCTTTGTAACTATATGTACCTATATTTATATAGAAGAGTATGAGTATACAAATGATCGTGTTTGTATCTATTCAAATTGTTAGGGTTTGGGGGTCCCCACCAGAACACCAATGAATCAGGCAGCTGCTTTTCACAACGTTTATTTAAAAAAATTACAAATTGTGAAGTTTATTTAGCAAAAAAGGCCAAATTGATAACAGGTGCATACAGGTAAGCTTCTTCACTACACACAGGTAGGATGGCGACCCCAGGGGAGTTTAAACAGGAGTTTTTAAAGACAGAAACCACATATTGCTGGGTCTTTGGGTTAGTTATTGCAGGAGACTATTTCCAGATGACTAACTTTATGGTTCCATTCTTCTCCTGTTATGTCACCGTTGACTCATTTCTTTCCTGTTATCTTTTTTTTTTTTTTTTTTGGTCTTTTCAAGACAGGGTCTCCCTTTTTCCCCCCTTTTCCTGGAACTGGATATGTAGACCAGGCTGGCCTTGAACTCACAAAGATCCGCCTGCCTCTGCCTCCCGATTGCTAGGATTAAAGTGCACCACCATGCCTGGCTTCCTGCTATCTTATTGCTCTTCTGGCCCAAGGGTCAATCAGAGTAATTACCACCTGCTGGCTTAGTTTTGGCTTTTTGCACAATGACAGTGCTTCCAAGTAATTCTGAGCACAAAATGGAGTTCTTACAGAAATAGAGTCAATATAGATGTCCTGCTTGTTCCCTTCAAAATAAATAATACTCCTATCAAATTACTTTTCTAAATGTCTGTTGAAAGTTTGTGTTTTCTTTTACTATCAGTGTTCACTTTTTTGCAAAACCAAAGAAAGCTGTATCATTAAGAGGTCAAAAATCTTAGATAATAATAGAATTGCCAGGCGCACACCTGTAATCCCAGCCCTTGGGAGGCTGAGGCAGGTGGAAGTCTGTGAGTTCCAGACCACTCAGGTCTTACACACTCACTTCCCCAAATATCTGGAGACTACAGGGATACCCTGTCTAAAAAAAACTATGTAATAGATTTATAATTATATATTAATTATATATATTATATATATATATATATATATATAATAGAATCATCCTGATATGATCCTTTGCTTAAACTGGTGGAATTTTTTTAACTCATCAGCATGTTATATATACCCTGTTGTGCAAAATGATATAATTAGCAATGAATGTTTAATACAAATCAGAAATTAAAAAATTCAAGACTAGCTTGAAGGAAGAAAAATACATAACATGGGATGACTGGCAAACGAAAAAATGCAGCTGAACAGAGAATAGCCAGAGGCAAAGCTTTGATTACTTAACAATCCCTTCTCAAATGTTTAACTTCCCTGTAGATAGTAAACTAGCCCATTTGAGACCCATATTTGTAAGAGAATTGAGCACTTGAGTAGATTCTTTACAGTGTTAGAAGATGGAAAGTGGGTGTTGTTAAAAGTAAACCTGTCTAACCTAATGGACACTTACTGTCATGCAATAAATAGTGTGTTCACTTGTGTGATCAGGTGTAAAGCCAGGTACTGAAGAGAAAATAAGAGTCAGTATTGAAGCCAGATTCCCCTGGTATTTTCATAAGTAACACAGGAAATAAACAAACATAATAATAACAAATAAAAAATATACAGCACTTTGGAGGAAATGAAAGAATATCACTGTGATTATAGCCTGCTCCATGACATGAATGACTTCATTATGAAAGTGTTAAGTGACATCTAACCTCATTTGTGTGAAGAAAGGTAGTAGGCAGGTTTAGGTAAAGTGAGAATCAGATAGAGATGATAGAAAATGGACCATATATATGTTGATAAAATGTAAATACAAATTCAATGAATAAATTGGTTGTCATAGTAAGCATTTTCACAATCTGTATGCATTTCTACTTAATATGAATTATGACATTCAATAATACTATGCAAAAGAAATAGAATATCAATTTGTTCTAAGGAATGTGTTACAAAATATGAAAATGATAGGGGAAGTTATTGAAAACCCTGATGAGTTATTATACTGTTTTAATTAGGGAGTAGAAATTTAAATTCATATTTCTCATTAGTAATATTTATTATTGCTTTGCTAAGAAAATGGGTATTTAATATTAATACCAATTTTAATATTTTATGACTCTTCCACAATGTATGTAGCAATGATAATAGTGAATGACATATATTGAAGATAGTTTAACCAAGACATATTTTTAAATTTTGTAGTAAAAAAAAGTATGTATTTCAGTGTTTTATCCAAAAACGAAATTATGTATAGTTCATTCATTAATTTATTATATTCTTAAATATATAGTTCTCACTGTTTTCTTAGTTCATGCAAAAGTATTGCCTAACATTTTTAGTAAACTGGATTTTATCTATAATTCATTTTAAGCAGTTTTGAAAGATTTGTGTATATTATAGTCATAATCTAGTTATGTTTAAGTCACAGGTAAAGGCTTAAATTTATTAAATTTAAGAATAGTATGAAGGCAAAAGGTTACAATAATAGGACTACCTCAGTGACAAAAGTAAACAATGTCATGTGATTGAAACCCCATAAATCTTAAGAACCTAAGAAGATACAATTTAATGATTGACCTGGAAGTAGAGTTCATGGATTATGCAAACCTAACAAAATTGCTACTATAAAGGCTGTGGCCTGAATTCCGGCCTCCCCCATGTAACAAATAATTACGTTTAAGCACTGATTAGAAGAAAAAAAATTGTCGCTGTTTCATCTCTGGTGCAAAATTTGGCAAATCTGGTTTGGGTAGAATGTACTTATTGATATGAACCTTGAATGGCTCTTATGTCAAGTACAATAGGGCAATTACGTGTTCTAGTTACCCTCAATCACTGTGATAAAAACACTGACTAAATCCAAATTGGGGAAGAAATAGTTTATTTGTCTTACAGCCCAGTCCATCATCAAGCGAAGCCAAAACAGATACTCAGGGTAGGAAACTGGAGAACAGACCAGGGAGGTACACTGCTTACTGGCTTGCCCACATGGCCCTTGCTCAGCCAGATTTCTTGTTTATCACCAAACCACTTGCCCAGGGATGGCACCACCCACTGTGAGCTGGGTCGTCCCATATAACTAAAGAGTCAAGAAAATGTCATCACAGATATCACCCCAGGCCAATACAATAGAGATGATTCCTCATTTTAAATTCCTTATAAACAGATATGTCAAGGTGACAACTAAAGCTATACAGCACAAATGACCTCTTGTCAACTTGACATAGTAGCACATTTGTCCCTCATCAACTTAACCTGTCCTGGGCAGGCTAGACCATACAAGCAGCTCAGTTGTAGACCTAGGCCAATCACAAGGTGACATGAGTACACTAAGAGGAGAGTGGAATACAAACACTACATAAACCCTAACCTTGCCTCCAGCAAACAAATCTGAGGCAGCTCTCCTTCTGCCTGCATTTACCTGTTTCCCAGGGTCTGGGTCTTGACTCTGTGCTTCTCACCCCCTTTCGTTCACAGTCAGACCATGAAATTCCCCAGCAGGCCTGGGGGATTGTCTACACACATTCACTTTAAACCACCATGTTTTTATTTTTTATCCCTAAGATGTCATGTTAGTATGAATATTACAACATTAAAAAATACAGTTTTATGGGGCTGGAGAGATTTTAAAATTCACACATCTTTATAAAGTACAAATACTTTAAATATTCAAGGTCTTTCTTAAAAGTATCTGAACTGGCCTCCTGGAAAACTCAAAACATGTTAATTAGAATTAAGTACACTTAAGCCAAACCAAAGTCCAGCAAAGTAGCTCAACCTTGGATGGTTGGGATTCAGTCAGAATATTCTGACCAAAGGGATTGGGAAGGTCCACTTCTCTGGCTCTGCTGTCCACAGCAAGTATAATTTGTCTGCTAGGCTAGGCTGGGCTACACTCCACAACTGCCACTGTCTGTGGTGGTCATTCTATGGTCCTGTCGTTTCCAAAATGCTGTGGTCTCTACTGAAACTGAGGGTGCACCTTTACTGATAACTCTTTTGGCCTCTCAGAGTGGGGTTTTCATTTCAACTGAGCTGCACCTTCACCAATGGGTTTTTCTTGGACTCTCAATGTGGCAAGCTTCAGATATTCTTTTCACAGAGAGGAGCCTTCATGCCCCCAAAATAATACCATTTAGGAGACACACATTACCAAATCTGGGTTCCAGCTTGAGACGGGGCCTAGAGGATTCTCTGAACCAAAGCTTTTGTGTGCTGACCCAGAGAAAATATTTCCCAGAAGATTTTACCTCAGTTATGTTGGTCTCTTATTACAGCTGATAATTCAGCCCTAGCTGATGAGCATCAGTTGTTTCAGTAAAGCAAAGGTTTTATGTCAGTGGTACTGGTTTCTTCTTAATCACAGGTGATCCTCCAGGCCCCAGTGACCAGAAAGCCCAGATTCTCAATTTAAAACATTACACAAAAAGCCCAGGTATTATTTGCTTCCTTTGAAACTACAAAAGCCAGGCATCCATTGCCTATAACTCTTTTGTTTTACAAATTCCCACAGAATAGCTCACCAAGCTGTAAATATTCAATGGCTTTCCCAGTCCAAATCTTCAAAATGTTTCACAATCCTCCCCAAAATAACTAAGTCAGGCCTGTCAAAGCAATATCCCACTCTTATTACCAATTTCTGTTCTAGTTACTTGCTACTTCTGTGATAAAAAACCAAAACAAAACAAAAGAGTGACCCAAAAAGCTTGGGGAAACAAGCTTGGCATTGTGGTACACACCTTTAATCCTGCCACTCAGGATGCAGAAGTAGGTAGATCACTATGAGTTCAAGAATGGCCCAGTCTACATGGTGAATTTCAAGCCAGCAGGGCCTACAGGGAGACCCTGAGTCAAAAAGATCAAAATCGTGGGAAGGAAAGGTTTTATTTAGCTGATAGTCCATGATCAAGGGAAGACAAAGCAGAGACTCAGGACAGGAACATAGAGCACAGTCTATGAAAGTGGCCTTCGCTCAACCTGCTTCCTTTCTTTTCTTTATTATTGGGTTAAATTTTTCACTTTTAATATTTTTTGTTGAGCTTTTGTGCATTTCATATAATACATCTTAATCAAATTTAGACCACCTTTGCCCCGCCCCCACCAGATTTCAGGTATTCTGTCTTATATGTTTAGTCCTATATTGTCAGACATTTCTATCCAGGTATCTATCTATCAGTGGAAATTCTGATCTTGACAGGTAAGCAGAGTTGGGCTTAGAAGTATTTGGGTGAAAGCCTTCTTTCTTATACATTACAGGACTTTCTGCCCAAGGGTGATTCTGCCCATAGTGGAAAGGGCCTTCCAGCATCAAGATAATGCCTCTAAAGACATGGTAACAGGACAATCAAATAGAGGAATTTCATCAATTGAGGTTTCTTTTACCCAGGTGTATGAAGCTGACAACTGAAACTTTCTAGCAAAGTACATTAAATTTAAGTACATGACAGTTTTTTAACTATTGGTTGTATATTAGAGAGTTGACATTTGAAAGTGGAAGACAGCAACTTTACAAAATAGGACTTTGGGGAAATGAAGCTGAACTTTACAGGAAACATTGATTAGAAAACATTCTCCTCACAACTAAATCCGTGGTGACCTGTGAAATACGTTACTACACAGCTACAGAAAAAAAAAATCTGTCTTTCTTAATAAAATGAATATTTGATATTTCTTCAGAGAACTGTAAGAGACAAAGATAAGAAATTTGGCTCCACACAGATGCTTATTTTGGATATTTTTATAAAATGGGCTATTGTGATTGTGTAGCAATGACAACATAAAACCCCAGTGTATGAAAAGTAGAGGATAATTCACCCAGTGCCTCATTGATTGGATCTTAATAGATGTTGTTATAGATATTTTGTATGTAAAGTATTTAATCTCAAACAATAACCAAAGTGTCTTACCCTAGATCACACCTAAAGTTTCACAACAAGGCAAAAATTATGCAGAGGGAGAGATAAATTAATGAAAGAAATGAAAATTAATTGGTTTTATTTAGTTAAAGGCATATTAATACTTAATGTAGGTAAAATGCAAAGGAAGAAAGAAGAAAGAAGAGAGGAGAGTAGAGGGTAGGGACCCAGACACTGGAGATCCAGGTTTACTTGTGAATATGTGTATTTGAGGTTGTGTCTGATCTGGGGTATGTAAATTTGAATACTGCTGATCATAGAGGCAAGGAGGTGTCCTACCCCATGGATCCCAATAAACAGTCTATTGTGAGCCAACTGATATGGTTCTGAACTGTGGTGCTTTGACACATCAGTGACAAAAACACTGACCAAATAAAACCAACTTGTGGACAGAAGGGTTTAATTTTCTTACCTCCAAGTCACAGTTCATCACTGAAGGATGTCAGGGCAAGAAGTCAGAGCAGGAACCTGGAGGCAGGAGCTGAACCACAGACCATGGCAAAACTTCATACAGCCATGCTCCCCTGTTCTGGGCTCAGCCTGTTTTCTTATACAACACAGGACCACCTACCCAAGGGTGGGCAGGACCCTCCCATATCATGCAACAATTAAGAAAATGCCTCTCAAGCGTGTGAGATTGCCGGAGTCCAGCACCCTGAAGTGGGTGGTCGCAAAGGCTGCGAAGAAGTTAATCAACTGAGGAGCATCTATCTTCCCTGGTCCTGTGCAGGGAACATCTCAGGTTTGTCACTCTGCTGATTTCTTAACCTAAGGACTACAGAGAGCATCTGCCTTCTCTGATCCTGTGGAGAGGGGCTTTAAGGTTTGCCACTCTGCCGATTTCTTTCTTCTCTTCTCTGCTCCTCAGATCCCGATGATTATTTTTATATACCCTAAAAGTAATACAGGATATGCAAGCCTATTCTAATGATGAAAAAAAAAAAAAACCCAACTTCCCCATAAATATTTTTCAGAAAATTCACAGCCAAAATCATTCTTAACATCAAAAACAGTAAACAATCATTTAATTGAGACATCAAGAAAGTAGAACAATAATAGTGTAGACATTCAGCTAAGCAATTTAGCAGTTTTGCAGCAAAGCAAAGTTAATATTAACTTTTAACTCTGAGGACTTCATTTTTTTATGGCTTGTGCTTACATAAGACAGTGTAAAAAGTGTAAAAAGTGAGCTTTCAAGCTATAACAATAGAGAATTTTATTTTTCTCACTTTAGTTCCTTGTTCACTGGACCTGTAAGCCATTTTGTGGCTGGTGTAGCTTCCATTCATATCTTGTTTTTATTCTGGTCATTGTTTTCTTCAGTTTCTGTTTTTCTTTCTGCTAAGGTGATTTTCTAAGGGCTATTAATCCTTAAATCAGATCACTAGAATCCATGGCCTCACTGGACATGGTTTCACTTTGCCCTACAATCCTCTTTTTAGTTTAAACCTGACCATAAAATCAAAATTCTTTCCTTTACTTGGGAAATCTGTGCATGATACAGTTTCTGTAAAATGTTTTGTTGTTATTGTATCATACATTTAAGTTGTGAAAACATTGTTATTATTTCTCACAAAGTACTCATTTCTAGAAAAAGCAAAAGAGTCATTTCCACTCCTTGAGACAGAAGTAGGTACCCTAACTGTTAGAAAGCCAAGAGTCAAGCGGATCAGAAAAGTAAGAATTAATACGATAAAAGGAATTATTAAAAACCAAGGTCAGCTGGAGAGCAGACTTCAACCAGACAAATCAGGTCACTGGAACTTTGTCAAGCAGTGAACCTTTCACAAATGGCTCTGCCATGAGATATTTTACTCACATCACCTGCTTTCTTTTATTTATTTATTTTTTAATTTTATTTTCATATGTGTATGAACGTACTGTCTGCATGTAGGTTTGTGCACCCATGTCGTGCAATGCCCAGGAGGTCAGAAGAGGGCATTGGATTCCCCTGGAACTGGAGTCAAAGACAGTTCTCAGCTGCCATGTGCTGGGGATCGAACCCGAGTCCCCAGCACATGGTGGGAGCAGTCAGCGCTCTTAACCACTAGACCATCTCTCCAGCTCCATCACCTGCTTTCTTATACAACACAGGATCACCTACCCACAGTGGGCAGGACCCACTCGTATCATGCAGCGATCAAGAAAATCGCATCACTTATACAAATTACTTACCTAGAAAATGGGGCTTAAGTAGGAAAATTCACATAATCTATACAAATTAACTTATATAGAAAATGCAGCCTACTTCATATCTCCTTTACAAACTAACTTATAAAGAAAACAGTGCTTAACTATAAAAATTCAGATATTATTTCTACTTAAATTCTGCATTGCATTAAGGGGAATTAATTGAAAACAATCTGATAAGCAGTGGCATAGCTTCTCTCTTTACGTAAATAAACAGAATGCCACTGTTTTCTATAATGGATTTATTGCAAGATTCTAGCAAAATACCGGACAACAGTAATCCTTCAGCAAACAAATGCTTATCTCTTTACCTCACCTGCAAGACAAAGCATGGCTTTGCACACAATCACATGTAACTTTATTTAATATTTACTTTCTGGGTTATTTCAATAAACTTCCTTCAAAATACTAGCAATTATTTATTAAAGACTTTGTTTACTTTCACTGAAGCATGATTATAACTATTGGCTCTGCCCTCAGCCCATCAGAGGTTGCATGTGGTTTATATTATTTAACTTTAAATGAATTAAAAATCGATAGCAGGTAACATTTCAAACTAACAACTTGTTGATTTATATAGTTGGCAAATACTAATCTTTATTGAATTTTGTGACTTTCAAACAACTTAATTTGATGGTACTTAGATATCTTCCCCTCATGGCTTCCCTCCCTGGTGTAATCTAACCACACACACACACACACACACACACACACACACACACACACACACACACACACATATATATTACAGAGTCAGATTTGTATATACCTATTTCAGACCTCTGACTTCCATTGCTCAGGGATTATTGGGGAAGAACAGGAGGAATAATTTTGTAAGAACCAGTGGGAGTGGAAGACCACAAGGAAGAAACGTTTCTGCAGTGAACAATGCATGAAGAATTATTTTACTCTTGATAAAATAAAAGGAAATTGTTAGCAACAGAAAAAATAAATAAATCAGAAGACCTGAAGGTTAACAGACCTTCCCATTAATGGCTCTCTAGAAGCTTTTGATTAATTTGTGCCACTATTGACTTCAGACAATACAATTATCTGAAGTTAGATACATTCCTTATTCTCAGAACAAAATGACAATTTTTGAATTATTCTGTCAGTTTGCATATTAGAGAAATGTGTGTGTGTGTGTGTGTGTGTGTGTGTGTGTGTGTGTGTGTGATATAGAATATGGGCAGGGATGCTCTTTGAGAAGAGTCTATTGTGCCATGGCTAGCCATCTAGTGGAAATCTGTCTCAATGTTTTAGCTAGGACTAAAAACACGAGCCAGCACGACCAGTTAAACTATTCAAAATTTTATATTGTCCTGGGAAGATGTTTCATTTGTACAGTATTATCTTTTCTTTGCACAGATCTTGGTTAGAACCTCGGCATTTCCAAAACACATATATAAAGAAAGATTTATCAATTACTTCATCAATTTATAAATGCAGCAATGAAGAAAATTATAAGAAAATCCTATTGAAAATTAGAGAAAAAATTACAAACTAAAAATGTCATTGCAGAATGTCTTAAATATTCATGAATTGGGTAGCATTAAGAACCTAATTCACGGGGCTGGAGAGATGGCCTAGCGGTTAAGAGCACCGACTGCTCTTACAGAGGACCCGGGTTTGATCCCCAGCACCCACATGGTGGCTGAGAACCGTCTGAGACTCCAATTCTAGGAGAGCTCCAGCTCCAGGGGAATCCGAGACCCTCTTCTGACCTCCGTGGCATTGCACGACACGGGTGCACAAACTTGCATGCAGACAGTACATTCATACACATACAGAAATAAATAAAATTAATAAAAAAAATAAAAAAAAGAACCTAATTCACAAAGCATGTGAATGAGGACCAGAGGTCAGAACAGCCAATTCATTAACAAATAGCACTGCAGAATATATTAAATAATTTGAAAAATATATTTTTTCTTCTTTTTTTGGTCTTTTTGAGACAGGGTCTCCCTGTAGCCCCAGCTGTTCTGGAACTCCCTCTGTAGACCAGGCTGGCCTTGAACTCACAAAGATCCACCTCTGCCTCCCACGTGCTAGGATTAAAGGCATGTGCCACCATGCCTGGCTAATTTGAAAAATATTTTTACATGAAATTGACCCTCAAAAATATCTGGTATATTATAAATACTAATGTGATGGTTAATCCTGTGTGTCAACTTGACTGGACTAAGGAACAAATAAGAGAAAAAGGATGTTTGGATTGGACCACCTCAACCCGGATGGGCCACCCCAAATGTGGGCGTTACCTTCTGCCGGCAGGCAGTATAAAAGGCCACGGCAGAAGGAGCTGGTTCCTTTTCTCCTGAGGCTTACCTCTCTCATCTGGTGAGTTTGTCTTGCTGCTGTGATCAACCTTTCAGATCCCAGTGTGTACTGAGATAGGCAGATCTCCTTGAATCCATTCTGGCCTTCAGCACTAGATTGGGACTACTGAGACATCTAGCCTTGCAGACTGAGCAGTTCCCTGGATTCTCTCGGCCTTTCCAGTGTGGTGCAGCTACTGTTGGACTCCTTGAACTCTGACACGTGAGCAAATCAATAAATTGTATATAGCTATATATTCGTCCTCTTACTTCTGTTTCTTTAGTGAACCCTGACTAATACAACTAATTACTTTCATTTTATATTATACAAATTATGAAATAAAGTATAAAATAAAAATATAGTATAAAATAATAAAAGTTTGCTTGTTTTCACCTATTTTAACATATGCAATTCTTTAAATACATAAATGAAAAAGCATGAAATAGAAGTTAATTATGAAATGGTGATGCATTTTCCTAAGTCAAATACAAGAGAAGAAGCAGAACTCCTACTCCAGCATACCGAGTTCACCCTCCTACGCCATATGGTCATTGCTATCATTAATACGTGGCACAGCTGTGGAAGGTCATTGATTGATTTTTATCTCTTGGCAGCTTGCATAATACCTTCCGATACTTTGAGAACTAATCATTTGCAGAGCAATCTGTCTAAGGTTTATGTCCAATAATGTCGTGTCTTCAATAGGGTCTTCCCTTCAAGTACTGGAAGGCAACCAGTGGCGTTGTTTATATGTAGCCTGTATTTTGGGGGAGAATCTAGGACTGCCCTGACTAACAAGTCAAAGGGACTTTGCCTGCACAGTAATTTTGGTTATTTATTGTTCACCTGTACACATGTACACACATTTATATATATATATATATATATATATATATAATACCTCAATGTATGAATTAAATCTGTACAAGAATTGCAAACTCAAATATTGATACTATGGACAGACAAGCATCATGAACTTGATTGATTTATTCTCAATAATCAAAGAAGTGACTTGATTATTAAAACATATCCAACAGAGGTATCAAAAAGAGGACTTTCTAGTATCAAATCATGTGAACATTTCTGTTGTTTCAAAATACTTCCTGTGCTTTTGTACATACTATCTTCATATAAGAACTAGCAAAATTTGAAAGACAAACACATTTTCCCAAATACCAGAACAATGACAAAGTCAATTCTCTCTCTCTCTCTCTCTCTCTCTCTCT
>VZQC01008145.1:111547-184932 GCA_009823505.1 Rhizomys pruinosus
AAAAAAAATCCTCAATTTCATTTGGAAAAACAAAAGACCCCGAATAGCCAAAGCAACCCTGAGTGAAAAGAGCAATACAGGGGGGATCGCTATACCAGACATCAAACTATACTACAGGGCTATAGTCATAAAAACAGCCTGGTACTGGCACAAAAACAGACCAGTTGACCAATGGAATAAAACTGAAGATCCAAACCTGAGCTCATACAATTTCAGCCACCTCATATTTGACAAGGGGGCCAAGAAGACACAATGGAAGAAAGACAGCATCTTCAGCAAGTGGTGCTGGCAAAACTGGATCACCACTTGTAGAAGAATGAAATTAAACCCCTACCTCTCACCTTGTACAAAGGTCAACTCCAGATGGACCAAAGACCTCAACGTGAAACCCCAAACTCTGGAGGTGATAGAAGAGAAGCTTGGCAGCAGACTACAAGACATAGGTGTAGGAAAAGACTTCCTAAATCAGACAGCAGCTGCACAAGAAATAAGATCGACAATTGACAAATGGGACCTCATTAAACTCAAAAGCTTCTGTACATCAAAGGAAGCAATAAAGGAAGTGAGGAGAAGACCCACAGAGTGGGAGGAAACCTTCACAGCAGATACATCTGACAAAGCATTAATTTCCAGAGTATACAAGCTACTCAAAAAACAAAGAAGAAAGAAAACAAATGAATCATTCAAAAGATGGAGCAAAGATCTGAATAGAGACTTCACAGAGGAGGAGTTAGAGATGGCCGAGAAACATCTTAAGAAGTGTTCAACATCTCTGATAATTAAGGAAATGCAAATTAAAACCACTCTGAGATATCACCTTACTCCAATAAGACTGGCTAGGATCAGGAACATGAATGATACCAAGTGCTGGAGAGGTTGTGGGGAAAGGGGAACACTCATCCATTGCTGGTGGGAATGTAAACTTGTACAGCCACTATGGAAAGCAGTGTGGAGAACCCTTAGAAGACTCAAAATGAGCCTTCCATTTGACCCAGTCATACCACTCCTGGGTATATACCCACAAGACACAACTTACTGCAAAGATACATGCACAGCTATGTTTATTGCAGCTCTGTTCACAATAGCAAAAAGCTGGAACCAGCCCAGGTGCCCTTCAACTGACGAGTGGATAGAGAAAATGTGGTACATGTATACAATGGAATACTATGCAGCAGTAAAGAGGGACAATATTCTTTTTTTCATTGATCATTTGCACCACTCATACAATGGTTCCCAATCAAACCAAGTTCCCCCATGCCCCAATCCCCCGTCAGAGCTCATGTATTACAAAATCCAAGCTAAGACCTATCCATTCAAGCTCCCAAATCAGGACGTTCTTCTGTGCAAATAGATCTGCTGGAGTCTAATCAGGATATCTATGAATCCTAGGTAAAGCATATCCTTCCTCACCCAACAGTTATCAGTCTTGCAGTTTTCAGCCCAGGGTCAGTCACCCACCCATTTCTTTTGCTCCACTTTGAGACCTTGTAGCAATGGGCCTGGGTTCCATGTCTGATGTGAATGCTTAGAGTTGATTTACGTCACTGCTTCTCTATGTTCATGCACCAGCATTGACACTGACAATCTTTCCACCCCCTCTTCTGCAATGATAGCTTGTATATTCTTGATGCTAACCTCTGACAGAGATATAGGCAATACAAGGTGTTTTGCCCCGATACTGCAGGCTGCAAAATTTATTTTTCTGTAGGCAGTATTACCTTAATACCAGATAAAAAAGCAAGAAATAATGAAAATTAGAGGCCAATCTCTCTAATGTAGGCATAAAAATGTTCAACAATATACTTACACTCATAATACAAATACGCATCAGAAATTTATCCATCCGCTCATGGAGATTTCATCTTAGAGATGTAGAGATGGTACAACAAGTATAAATCCATAAATATAATACGTCACATAAACATAAACAAGGACAGGAAATGTATGATCACCTTATTAGATGAAGAAAAGAACTGTAACAAAATCCAACATCCCTCATTATAAAAGCTGCCAGGAATTTAGGGATAAAGGAGAGCTATATGAATGTAATTAAGATAACAATAATGAAGCCAACAGTCGACCTCATGCTAAATGGAGAAAAACTCAAAGACAAGACAAGAATATCCATTCTTTCCAGTCCTGATCCATAATACTTGAAAATTTAGCTAGGGCAATAAGACAAGTAAAGGAGGTAAATGAGATAATATCCAAAAGGAAGATATATATATATATATATATGTATATCTATTATATATTTGCAGTTCATTAAAATTATATTTTATTGATACAAAAGACATCACCAGCAAGTGCTTAAAGCTGATAATCACATTCAGAAAAGTATTGGGATAAAAAAATGATACATACAAATCAGTTATCTTCCTGTATACCAAAAAGAAACACAATAGCCTTAAAAGCTGTACTATAACATGCAGTCAATCAAACCAAGGATGTGAAAGTCTTGTATAATAATGACTTTAAGAATTCAAGATAAAACTGCAGAAGATGTAAAATGGAATGATTTCTTATGTTCATGGATTTGTAGGATTGATATTATGAAAATGACAGATAGATAGATGATAGATGATAGAAAGAGATTAGTAACATTTATTATGTTATGCCACATTACAGAGACATTTAAAATATAAACAGACTGATTCTTAGTGGCTATTATAAAGTCACGATTTGACCTGAGCTGTTAAGAATCTCTTCCTGGGGCTGGAGAGATGGCCTAACAGTTAAGAGCCCTGACTGTCCTTGCAGAGGTCCTGGGCTCAATCCCTAGCACCCACATGGTGGCTGAGAACCGTCTTTAACTCCAGTTCCAGGGGAATCCAACACCTTCTTCTGACCTCCATGGCATTGCACGACAAGTTGCACAGACCTGCATGCAGACGGTACATTCATACACATACAAAAAAATAAATAAAATAAAAAAAATAAAATTAATTAAAAAAAAGAATCTCTTCCTAAATAATTCTTTCTGAACTGACTTTAGAACATTCTGCTTTCATTACTTTTTTTAATTTTCCTTATTTGACCAGTAAGTATACATAGGCAATAAACATAAGGGATGGCCATATAAACTCAACTAGTTAATATCCAACTAGTTAATATCTGATTCCAGTTTTTGTACAACCCAGGGTCCCCAAGTCCAGTTGAAAAGGCTTGCTTACACAGAATGTTGATCAAAAAATATATATCTAGTCCATTTGTCGTGATCTTACATTTCATCCCTCCTCCTTGGCCCTTACAATCTGATGTGTCAACTTCTTCTGTGAGAGTCATTGGGCTTTGGGGAAGGTGAGAGAGAGAGAGTGAGAGACAGAAGATACAGTTTATTTTTTCCCTCTGAGGTGACATGTCAAGCTCTTTGTAATGTTCAAGTTCTGTTTGCTACAGATTTGTGGGTCATTTAGTAGTCTTCTTTTAAAGCACAGATATTAACAAACACTAAAAGATAATAAGTTACTTTATGGGCACAGACTCATATTTGGATAATATCTTGATTAGGGCATTATAACTCTTTGACAAAGGGATGCGAATAGCTTTCTGAAGTGGTCAAAATAGTTTCCTGACATTAGGAGGCATTAAGGCTACAGTGTCAGCTGTGTGTTACCGGGGAATGGGCCATAGATCGATTTTTTTTTTTCTCCCCGCGTGTACATTTAGTAGCCTGGCATAATTGCAATACATATTCTTTGGCATGTAAAAGTTTAACATAAGAGGTTTGTAGTAAAGCTTCAGAGAATATTTCTTCCTAGAAGTTGGCATAGTGCTTTTTGAGACCATGAAGGTCATTCTTTAATTGAAACTGTATATCCTGTATGGAATGGGGAACTAGAAAGTGGAAGAATTTGTCTTGCCATAAGATTAATCCTGATGATCCCTCCTCAATTAGAATAGCACACATATTGATATGATATTGTCTCCTTGCTTGAAATGAGATCAGTGCCCTTTGCAGCATTTCTTATGGAAACACCACACACACACACACACACACACACACACACACACACACGCACACACACACTTTGATAAATTATATCGAGTCGAATGCAAGGAAGGATTATGAGCTTATGGTCATATACTCAAGTGCACATCTGGTTTACTGAACTCGTGTTGGCATGGGTTTCATTTTCAACACTGCCATTGTTACAAGTTCACTTGCGCAGGCTTCGAATGGCCTGAAAGCCTGTTTCCCTATACGCGTTGAAATGCCCTGTCTCTTCTATCTTTGGGTCCCCTCTTACAAAATGAACAAATTGTAATGACTGAAGGAATTTATGATCTACTTTCACTTGCCAAAGCTGAAAATGATGGAGACTTGAGGTTTTTTTTACTTCTCTTGAGGTGATTGAGGCTCAAAAATTGGCAGTCAAGACAATTGTTCAGCATAATTTGTTGAATTTGTGCCAGTGACTATTGAAAACAAGTAAGTAGGCACTCAGCATGATGATTTCCTTCTGCGTGGAGGGCAAACAATTTGTATGGGTTCCCATATTTTGAAATAGGAGCATTATAATCTCATCTATGAAGGAGACTTTACACAGAGATAAATGATGATAATACAAAGGAGTCTAAAGAAAGAATGGAGGAGGTTGAAATAATGGCGTGGTTTGAGCCATAGGCAGAGTTGATTAGTAAATTAAAGGTTTAATTAGTGAATTGTTTGAAAGCACAAAGAACAACTAAACTACTTTCTACTGGGAGGTGTTACTCCACGGCTTACAGGGGAATGGTATATGCAAGCAACGTCACACCTGTGTTGGTTTTAAAAAAGAGTGTCTTCAGTGGACTCCCAGTGTTCCAACCGTGGTGAACCATGTTGGCAGCATAGTTTATAGAGTTTTAGGAGGTGAGGCCTTGCTATATGAAGCACATCATTGGGGATGACTTTGAGAGTTCATAGAAACCTCCATTTCCAATCCTTTGCTCTCTACTTCTGTGCTTATTTGAAGATGTGAGTGCTCAGATTCCTGTTCCGGCTTCATCCTGCTGCTTCCATTACTCTGCAATTTGATGGAATCTAATTCCTCTGGAACCATAAACTCTTCTGTAAGTTGCTTTGATCATGGTGCTATATCACAGCAACAGAAAAAAATAACTATTTTTTTTAATAAAGAGAAGGTTGTTGCTGTGAAGAACTTATTGTAGGGATTAATGTGTCAGACTTTCATTGTGTGGAGTAGAATAGCAGTTAATACTGTAAGCAGAACTTAATGGGTCATTCTAGTAATGGCTTGGATTAAGATGTTCCAGAAAGAGTAAGAAACAAGGACTTAAACATCAACTGGAATATTTTGTCAGAGTCTGCCTGCTGACTGCCAGAAGGCTAAGAACTTGCTAGAGGCTAAATTGAAAAGTAATGGGCTCTTTTCTTTAATTAATTAGTTAATTAATTAAAGGTTTAATTAGTGAATTGTTTGAAAGCAGAAAGAACAACTAAAACTTCATGTTCTTGATGTCCTTCATATAGCAATGCCTCACCTCTTAAACCTCTATAAATTGAACTGCCAACATGGTTCACCACTGTTGGAACACTTGGAGCCCACTGGAGACACTCTTTTTTAAAACCAACACAGGTGTGATGGTGCTTGCATATAGCATTCCCTTGTAAGCCATGGAGTTACTTACTTACTTAATTAATTAATTAATTAAGTCTTTTGGAGACAGGGTCTCCCTATAGCCCCAGATGGCCTGGAACTCAATTTGTAGAACAGGCTGGCCTTGAACTCACAGAGATCCACCTGATCCTGCTTCCTGAGTGCTAGGATTAAAGGTATGTGCCACCACACCCAGCTTAAAGATGGTTCATGTGGGTGCTGGGACTCAAACCCAGGTCCTCTGCAAGAGCAGTTGGTGTTCTTAACTGCTGAGCCGTCTCTCCAGCCTCGGGACTATTTTCTTTAATGGAAGAAATTTCAAGACAGTTTTAGATAGAATTGTTGGCTTGGAAATTAATGGTGAATGTAATGTAGATCCACAATGTAAAGAGAGCACAGGGGAAAAAACAATACTAAAGAAATGCTTGGAGAGAAAACTAGGCAACACTAAGCATCTGTAAAAAAAGTTGGCTTTACTCTAAATTTAAATTTTACTTCAGTGTTTTCTTAAAAGAGGCAAACATGTGAGAGATGGCCTTTTTGAGAATTTTGAGGGAAGCTTGACGCCCATTGACATTGCCTAAATGCTGTCGAAGAGAATTAACTGTTAACTTATTGAAAAAAAATGTAGTCTATGGAACAACAAAAAAAGAGTGGTAATAACTGCAAGATATTTGAATGGAAAATTTCATTGGCATACCATGAAGGAAATTTTTCGATGAAGGTTAATAAGATATCATAAATAAAACATGTAAATATTAGAAAATTCTCAACAAGATTTATTGCCTTATTACCAAACTAATATCAGAGAGTTGGGGCAATTGATTCTGTCTTCAGGGTGCATATTACATTTAAAAATGGAACTTAGATGTGTATAATTGAAAGTAGGATGAGTACATCACTGGGGGCAGGCTTAGTGAGTTTAACAAGCCTTGCTAGTCTCCAGTCTCTCTCTTAACTTTCTGTGCTCATTGGAAGAGGTGAACCTCGGCTTTCTGCTCCAGCTCTGGCCACCATGCCTCCCTGCTGCAATGGACTCTTAATTCCCTGGAACCATCAATCATAAGTTCAAATAAACTCTTCCTTTTATAGGTCGTTCATGCTGGTTTTGTCACAGCAACAGACAAGAGACTAATACACAGGACATACATGACATACTTTTAAAAAGTCAAATTTTTAGGGCTGGAAAGATGGCCTAGCAGTTAAGAGCACTGACTGCTTTTGCAAAGGAGCCGGATTCGATCCCCAGCACCCACATGGCAGCTGAGAACTGTCTTTAACTCCAACTCCAGGGGAATCCGACACCCTCTTCTGTCCTCCGCAGCTTTGCATGACACGGATGCACAAACCTACATGCGGACAGTACATTCATAACATACAAAAAAGTCAAATTTTTAATTAATAAACATATTATGATATTTTAGGGAACCATGTGAGGAAAGTACACTCCACATATGTTTATTGAATACCCCAAAGGATGTTTTCACATCACACTTATCATTTTAAATATTGTCTAATATTAATATAAGAAGTAAAAACTTACTTTAGGGGACTAGAGATATGACTCAGCAGTTAACAGCACTGGCTGATCTTGCAGAAGGTCCAGGTTTGGTTCCCAGAACCCACATGGTAGAGGACCACTGCTCATAACCCCAGTTCCAGGTATCCAATATCTTCTAACTTCAGTGGATATTGTAAGACACAAGTACACTTACATACATTCATATAATACACTCATTTATTTAAAATAAAAATAATAAATAGAATAAAAATGTACCCTAGGATCTTTATATTTTTATTGAATTTTTGCAAGTTTATACCATATGGTTTAATGGCATTTAGATACTCTCTCTAATCTACACTTCCCCCCTACTCCCCCCTTGCTCAATTTACTGTACTCTTCTAGAAATAATATGGCCTCTACTGTCTGATTTGGGTCCCCAAATGTCCTTTAATGTGGGTCCATTCACTGTCTCCCTCAAGAGTCCCCTTCTTTTAAGATATTGTTTCACATCTTGACAGGAGACATCAATTGCATTCACTCAAAAAAATGACATGATATCTCTACGACTCGGTCTCCTTGTGGTCATCCACCCTATCTGTTTCTAACAATCTTCTTGCCTCCTTTTATATGATGATCCCTGAGCCTTTGTAGGGCAGATTGAAATATATGTCCAATACAGGGATAAACAATCTGTGGCTACTTGTTCACTTCTCATTGGCCAGTTGTGGGTTTCTGTGTTAATCACTACCTGCTGCATAAACATATACAAATTGGAGGAAACAACAACAACAACAAAAGGACTGGGTCAAAGAACTGACTGAAACAGTAAACTTCTGCCCAAAACAATAAAACTTTGCATAGAAAAACTTTAAAAAGACTGAGAAAAAGATGCAAGACATATGGCATAATGCGCAAACTTGGGTGGGCTGGGGGCATGGAAAGGGGAATGAGTACAAATTGGTTTGAGAAATGTGTGAAATGCACAAACTACTGCAGCAATAGAGATTGTTTCTTCTGACAGTCATTGTACTTATTAGACTTTAAAGCTGACTGGAGCACTGATTGAGTTTCTCCATTAGCATCTTGTATAGTATCCTTTAAAAATATCTATGAGAGCTGGTCTGCAGTGAGACTTGCAGGTCAGTTACAGCTCCATTGATCCAAGTCTTGTGTCTGAAGTACATCCTGTCTTCAGCAATCAGGTCTTACTTTCAAATTCTGGGAAGTAATTCAAGGCTCTGGAAAGAGATTAAACTATTTTGGAAGTCTCTTGGACTATCCTGGCAAATAACTCCAAGTGAGATTGTTTCTTGTTATGTAGCTTTCAGGTAGTATACATATGGACTTATATTCAGATACTGTATATGTATTTTTTAGGGGGCTTTTTAGCTAATACATTTTCCTCTGGCTATGGAGGAACAGTCAAACTTCCTTAAGGAAATGTGCTTAGATAAGCTGACTAGACTAGAATGGAACTTGCACTGAGAGACATCTGGATATAAATTCTTGACCTGATAGGATTTAACATGTATGAAAGAATACCTGAAATCTGATGGAAGAGGCTACAGGATCGGGAAAAGCAGAGCAGCTCTAAATATGATTAAGATATATTATACGAAATAGATAATGCTTAGATCATGTGTAAAGCTAGAAGCAAATGTATTTTTCTAGAATCCTGCTGAAAAACATATCCAATAAATGTATATGTGCATGTATACAGGCAAAAACTATAGTATAAGGCAGAAGAAATCTCTCTTTAATTTGTTAATCAGGGTGTTCCAAGAGATTCTCCTAATAACACAGGTTCTGCCACTGGCTACCTCCCAGAATTTGAAGTTAAGGCCCTATTGCTGATGGCAGGCCACACTTTGGACACAGGGCCTGCCACAATTGAGCTAGAACTCACCCAGAGGCCTCCTTTCTTAAGACTAGCTCTATATTATCAGAGTATACTAGCAGAGGACGCGGCCAAAGGGTAATATGCTTTCATTTGCTGTGTTAATTTGTCAATATAAAATACTTTGGAAAGATTCGGAATATATTTTGTGCTTCTTTTACATACTGATATATTGATGATAACTAATATGAGATCATATTGAAATAGGGTTAATTCATAAATAAATGCATAAGCAGAACATTTACCATTCATTTTCTATCATAAAATAATGTTGTATGTACAATAACAATGTTTTGTTTTCCTCTTGCTTATAACATGGTTAAAATTTACAGAGTATTCTTTATATTAGCTTATTCTTTAAGATCATTTTATTTACGAAACAGTCTACATTAAATGTGTGAGATACAAACATGAATAATGTATGAGAACATTCCCCATAGGCTCCAAGTCTTTGTGCATGTTGGTCCCCAGTTGGTGGGTGTGTTTTGGTG
This sequence comes from Rhizomys pruinosus, assembly GCA_009823505.1. Lineage (NCBI taxonomy): Eukaryota > Metazoa > Chordata > Mammalia > Rodentia > Spalacidae > Rhizomys > Rhizomys pruinosus. Next base: position 121,043 of record VZQC01008145.1, read on the forward strand.
TAGGCATTCTTTTTGCAAAAGCTCTTAAAGAGAGTCAGCAAACAGCCTCCAATCCTCGACCTCTGCTGTTATCCTGCCTAACCTGTGAGGCCTGAACTTCTGACTGTCTTTGATCCCTTAGGGAAAAGCTTTAATCTGGAAAAATTGGCCTGGGGTTCCACTTGACCCAACTGCCTGCCCCAGCCTCCAATTGTGTATGTGTCCCAGCCCATGTAAGAATCTGTATAAAAAGCCTTGAATTACAACATTAAAATTGAGTCTTTCCTCCTAGACTGTGAGAGTGTTTCCTTTTCTCTCCTAGTAACTTCTCACCATTCTCTCCCCCTCCTACTAGTGGCTAAAGCCTAAGAACTGTTAGCTAGCTGGTCCAGAATCAGCACTGGGGTTTGGCAGTGTTGTTACAAAGCTATGAGCCCTACAATAGGGAGGGAGAACATATAGTGGAAATTGACACACACATGTGATTAAAGGACCACCAGATGAATATTTCAGATGCCATTTAGGGAGGCTTTAGGAAGGAAGTCTTGCTTTGCTGGAAGAATTTAGTCATTGCAGCAGGCTTTGAGAGTCCTTAAGCCTTGCCATATTTCTTTGCTTCCTGTGTCTGCTTCAAGATGTGAATACTCCTCTTTCTACTTTTCTGCTCAGGCCATCTCTTGCCACCATGCCTTCCTGCCATGATTTTTAGTTCCCTAAAATTGTGGCACAGATGCCAAGGCTGTAAGTGACTGCACAGACCCACACCAGGAAAGGGAAACGTAATTTTTATTTTATTTTATTTGGCTCTATGACTCCAGGACATCATTTATCAGGAGACAGCAGCTACCCAGGAGACAGGAGTTTTCCATTCTCTACAACATCTGCCTCCTTGCATCACTTATGACTTCCTCCTTTGGGTCTTTGGTGTTTACTCCAGATGCTTCTACAACTGGGCTTTTCTGGACTCCTTGCTTCCCTTGCTCCACAAAAATTCTTAAAACAGCACCAGCAACAACAACAACAACAATAAACCCTTACTGCATAGCTGCTTGCTGCTATTCTCTGTTAACCACGGGCAACCCAGAATTTTTTTCCCCAATAAGCTGCTGCAGTTTTCTTTGGTGATTTTCACTGCATGGTTTACCAATGGGCTCTGATTCTTCTGGAGCCATAAGCTCAAATAAACTTGCTTAATGAATTCCCTTCTGCCATGCTCTTTGGTAACAGGAACAGAAAGGTAACTAAGACACAGTTGATACCAGGCTCTTGGGGTATTACAAAGACTGAACTGACCACATGAGTTTTTGGAATTATGTAGAAGACTTTGCAAGATTTGATTAGAATAACTGTCCAATGTTCTAAGCTCTATTCAAATAAGAATGAGGAAGAAGTTAGTGCTGAGAACTATTAGGTTCATATCTTGGGGAGAACAAATTGCACAAAAATATTCAGGACTCTGATAAAGATAACTCAGGTTGTATTTTCCAGCATGGTGGTATTGCATCTGACTCTGGAACATAACAGAGAACAACCATATGGCTGCTTGGCAGACATTTAACAGGCAAGAAGGCAATAGAATGTGGGCAATAGGGTATGTGTGCTTTGTAGTTGGTATCAAAAATCCTGAGGAAAAACAGCATGTTTTTCTCTCTTGCAGCCTGCCATGTTTACAATGAAATTTTCACACTAAGTCCCTGGTTTGAGTCCCTCTGGTGCCTCCATGACCTCTCTGAACAAGAAGAAAGGAGACTCACAGTTACGGGAAATTTAAAGAGATGCTCCCGTCCTTGAAGGGCACTTAGTTGACTTCAGAAGATAAGGAACAAAGTTGAAGCATAAATCCCTTTGGATGAACTGGTATGGGCATTAAGTATGGTCATTAACCATATAGTTAGGTTAAGTTATATGAGCCTGATATTTTAATTGCTGTAAAATATTAGATAAAGCTTAAAGAAAAACCTAAGTAGACTTGTATAAATATTGACTCTAAGAGAGATTTAATATCATAGGTTAACTAGGCATAGCCCATAAAAGAGATTTAAAACAATTTCAGGCCTATCTTAAATGTAGACTATTTATCAGAAACAGAAGCAGTCTCATTTCTTTTCCAGACTCATGTATCCTGATTTATAGTTTTCCAGAAAGCAGGAGTTGTATCACATACCTATGGACAAGAAATAAGCTGATAAGTTTTACCAAGCCTATCTAAATTGTCTCCTTCTAGAATGCATACTGCTGGCTCAGGAAGGTAAAGCCTCACTTCTCTTGAGCCAAATTAACTTGTCATGTCAAAATAAATATCAAAATTAACACTTGTATAATACAGAGAAATATAAACCACATCTTTCAGTAGCCATTTAATATTCTGATGTAAGGCAAAAATGCCAAAGCTTTCTAATCCTACAAGAAACCTAAAAGAATGACTGTGGAATATTGCAAATAAGAGACCCTGAAACTTTAGCTTAAATAGCTCTCCCTTTTATAATCCTAATGTGACAGTGTAAAGACCATCCATTGTTAAAGCCCAGTTAAAGACCGAAAATACCAAAATCATGGAGTATAAAGAGTTTTCATTAGTTTGATTCAAGCAGAGTTGTCTCCAGTCAACTCTTTCCCACACTAGCATATACCAGCCTAGAAAGTTATGAGGGAGTAAAACAGAAGCACACAGCACACAGTGTCAAAGTGGACAGATAGCTAGGCCAGTAAGTCACAGTACTGGAGAGGATCCTTCACTTCCTATGGGGAGGAAGAGAGAGGGAAATGACATTGTTGTGCAGAGCCCAAGGAGACAAGACTGCAGAAACACAAAGACTGACATCAGTCCCAGGATGCCCTACAGCACCTTCTGGAGGTGAGAAATCATCCCATAAACCACCCTGGGAGAAGCCATATGGCACCACAACTGACCCCAATGTCAGAAACTAAATGGGTTTCCAGTCAGAGGAATGGAAGCACAGCCACCATGCTTGTGAATTCCAAAACTGCAGAGACCTCCATCCAAACCAGACCAAGATACCTACCTTTAATTGTTGATTAGAATTTTACTAAAAGCTAGCAAAAAAGTAGTTTATTTATTCTTTCTTTTGTTCCTTTAAGGAAGGGTCTCCCTATAACCCCATTTGGCCTGGAACTCATCATGTTGACTAGGTAGGCTGACCTGGGGCTCACAGAGATTTGCCTGCCTCTGCCTCTCAAGGGATATGATTAAAGGTATGCTGGGATTAAAAGTGTGGGCTGCCATGCTCGCCTGACTTAAAAGACTCTTAAATTTCATCTGCCCAAGGGCCTAACCTTAAGCAAAAGTCTTAAGGTATGGGGAGATTAAAAGATTAGAATTTTTTGTCATAAATTTATTGCCTAAGACTTCTAGTTAAGTACATGAACATATACTTTATGTATAAACATGTAGTACTTTGAAGATCTGCAGAATAATATATATTTAAATATCTTGAAAGTTCCCAAGCTTACAAGACCTTAAAATCCACCAATAAATTATTTATATTTTGATTAGACTTGCCATAATAAAATTTAAATGAATAATTCTTCTGCACAAAAAAAAATAAGGAAAACTTAAGTGGTCATAGTTTAAAATTGTTTTAAGACAAGTAACACATGAAAACAAATGATAAAATTACATGAGATTTCTGTATGGAAATACTTTATATCTTAACACATGGAAACATACAAAAACATGACAGTACAGGAGTTTTAGTGGCATAAGAAAATGATGGTCATACATAATTATATGAATTAATAAATTTGATTATGATGTTCTTTTCTAAGTAGGCACAGCTTAAATTATGAGGCAGGCAGATCTTTTGAAAGATTAGGTTACTGCTGTATGTTGAAGAGTTTTGTAAGTTTTAAGAAAACATAATTAAAAAGGTATTTGGTTTGAGGTAATGACTGGCAATAGAAAGAGAGGAAGAATTTGAAGAGGAAATACTTAGATTTAGGATTTACAAGAAGTTTATGGAGTGACAGTAATGGTAGGAGTGAAAGGAAGATGTTGAGGAGCACCAGGATAGAAGCTAAACTGTGGAGAGCCACGATTCTTTAGGAGACAGAAAACCCGGAAATAAATTTGTAGTCAGTCGAAAAACTTAAAACCATTTCCTTAAATGTAAGTAAGTATCTGAGTGGAGTGAAGGTAAGAGAGAGGAATTAAAATGTAAAGGATAGAGAAAAACCAGTGAAGTGGAGGGGCTGGGATTTGATATAAATATGTGAAACAATGTAAAAGCAGTCCCTTTTAGAAGTTAGTAAACATATCATATTAAAAATGTCAAAATTCAAAATGATCTCTTAACACAGGTAAATGCCATGGAAACAAAGTGAAACATCAAAATAGTTTCTTTTAAAAGCCAGTAGATATGTAAAATTATGTAAAACGTTTAAATAGTCATTTTTAAAAGCCAGTACCTATACCATACAACAAGATAAATGCAAAATAATCCCATTTAGAAACATGTCAAAACAATGGTAAAATTTTAAACTCCCTTAGTAGAGACTTGGCATTAATTCCTTAATCTGATATAAAAATGCATTGAACTTGTTACAAAGTGTTAGAGACTTGTTGGACTCTTTTGCTTTTCTGTAATCCAAGATGAAAACCAAAACAAAACAATTGCAAGAGGATAAAATATATGATTAAATACTTGTAATTCAGGGAATTCCCAGATTATCATGATTCCCTTAACTTCACTAGTACCAGTAAATTCTGTCATCATTTTGAATTATGCCATGTGGTTGCATTAAGATGATGGCAAGGTCACAGTGGTAACTGCCATTTTGAAAATGCTACTGTCCAAGATGACAACCAAGCCATGTGGCTATGATGTCATCAACCAAGATGGACAGTGGATGGATCACAAGGTTGTCTTCTTCTTGGTGAGGTGACTAGCCATGATGGCAACCAAAACACAGAGACACCTTATGGAGCTCAGCTCCATGATAAAATAAGCCCATCTCCCACCAGGATAAAAGTACTATGGGATTCACGTATCCCACAATTTAAATGTCTACAGCAACCCTTTCTACTTTTAGAACAGAACCCAATTAATTTGGACTTGATTAGGCACTTGGTTCTTACAGTTTCTTGGAGTCCTGGAGGTTGTAGGGAGTGGAGAAGGCATTCCAAGGGGGTTAGAGAGGCGGGCTTGGATTGGGAGGAACTCGTACTTGAAGAGAAAAAGAAAGAAGAGTAATAGAGTGTGGATAAGGATGTTGAAAAAGAAGAGGAGACAGCAGGTATTAGGAGGGCAAGAGACCCTCATGGGAGGAGGGGTGAGAAGATAAGATATGAGGGGAAGTAATGGAGGAATCATGAAAAGCAGTTTTTGTTACCAAAAACAAACAAACAAAAAAACAAAACCCAAAAAACAAATGCCGGGTGTGGTGGTGCACGCCTTTAATCCTAGCACTTGGGAGGCAGAGGCAGGCGGATCTTTGTGAGTTCAAGGCCACAGCCTGTGGACAGAGCAATGTTCCAGGGGACCAGCTGGGCTACAGGGAGACCCTGTGCTCAAAAAATACCAATAAAAAAAAAAAAAAAAAAAAAAAAAAAAAAAACAACCCACACTCCGAGAGACTCAAAGACTGATGCCCACAGGGAATAGGGAAGTAAACTGTCAGGAGGCGTCCCTACCTGGTGCCTGTTCCCAAATGAAGGCTCTGCAATTTTGGGTGGTGTGCCACCAGCTGAAGGGCAGAGAAAGGCACAAGGGCTGTGAGATTACTGGCAAATGTTCCTCTCGAGTCTAAGGAAATCTGTGTGGAGAGGAAGGAGAGCATGGGAGATATATGATGTTACCTGGCATTCTGGGATGATGAGAGAGAGAGAGAGAGAGAGAGAGAGAGAGAGAGAGAGAGATTATCATAATCTGGTAAAGAGAGAGATGACCACCATCCAGAAAAGAGAGAATGAAAGAGAGCATGTTTCTCTCAGGACTACTGAAGACCGCATGGCTGAGCGGAGAGGAAGGCAGAAAACCTGAGAGTAACAGAGGAACAAGTCTGTCCCTTGGGTGGCCTCGAGGTCACTCAGCAACCTGTGCTGTCAGATCAATTGTAGCAGAGATCAGAGGAGTTCAGTGGCTGTAGATACTGGTCAGGGAGTGACTGGATTTGGAAGAAAGAGGGAGAGAGAAAGAGAGAGAGAGAGAGAGGGAGAGAGAAAGAGAGAGAGAGAGAGAGAGAGAGAGAGAGAGAGAGAGAGAGAGAGAGAGAGAAGAGAGAGTGTTCATTAATTTGGGAGGGACAGTGGTTAAAGTTATATTGTATAAAAATTAAAAACAATAAAAATGTTCTCTACATTTTTGAAATTTAGTTTGTTATTTATAAATGACATATCCTCAAATTTATCTAAATTCAATTTCTGTACTGTTTCCAGGAATTTCATTCTAATATTACAATGAAGTATTCAAAGTAAACACAATTCTTACACAAACTACAGAAAATAATGCACAAACAATAAGCTTTCTATTGATCATTGTTTAGTATTAATTTTGCAGTACAATTCTGTGTTCCTCTGTGACTCACAAATTGAATAATATGTATCAACTTGTAGCAGGGCCTTCTAAAAATAAATGTTTTGACCTACATGTCATTTCAACTCAATGCCTATTTCCAGTGTAGAAAAATTTTCCATTGGCAACATTTGGTTCTGCACTGAATGCTAATCTCAATAACTTGAATTTTAAAAATCTGTATAGATTGGGCATAGCAAAGAAAAATAATAAAATCATGAAATATGTATTCCATATATACGGTTTGACATAAATAACAATGTTGTATAATTAGTGTCATAGATTTACTGTCAAATTTACCAATTTATGACTGAATTTATCCTTTATCAGCCAAGTCAGCATATAAGCGTCTTTAAATACTGCTAACATTATTGAAAGTAACATCTTTTACCTCTTCACATCATGGTATTATAGCATCTTATATAATGTAGAGCATTTAGTTGGTTCTTAATTCCTCTAGCAAATTTTCCTTAGTGCTTTTTGTTATCCTCAATTAATTTTCCTCCTAAAATTATTTTAATAATAAATCTGCTTCACCTATTATTTTGAGCATCTTCTGATTTCACAATTTTCCTTACTAAAATGTTTGAATTAGTTATATTTTACAGAGTTTGAAATCCTAAATACCGAATTATCTGAACTAGTCTTATATCACTCTTCCCAACACAACATGGATCTTCTTTCTACACATAGATTTTATTAAATTTCAATTTTAATGGAAACATCTTTACATTGTATTCCCTTTTCACAGATGTCTATCTCCAACCTCAATCTCTCAACACCACTTAGCCACTGTCAAATTGCTATTTGCAAGTGTTTTCTCATAAAAAGTTATTTGTATATATAATAGTCAGTTGGTTCTGGAGACTTTCTTTTGTCTGTGTACTCTACAGTGTTTTGTAGAGCTACAGTTATTGTCTGTATCATTCACCATTATGTAGCAAAGTTTAATTGATAACATTGTGGAATAATGTGGTAAGGTATCAGTTCCACAGTGGAAGAGGCCACGGAGAAAGTACATGCGTGGAAGCACTTCTGTAAAAGCCTGAGGATACATAACAGGGAGAAATTCCAAGTGCAATGTCAATTTATTGAATGCAGCATTTAATTTATATAGGCAGTGTGATATCATCTCCTAGCAGCCAATTCCAGCCCTCTGTAACATCATGTAATATCAATTCATGGGCATAAACGGAGAGGTCCTGTGACTCTCACTAGTGCCCCTGGAACATGATGGCTGGAATGTTAGCTCTCTGTCAACACACACACACACACACACACACACACACACACACACACACACACCTATGTTCAGTTCAGACATGTGCACTCACTCCCTTTTTGTTTTTGCTTCCACAAGCTCAGAGACCATCATAGAAGTTGTAGTCAGTTACCTTTTTCTGGCCCAAATGGCCATGACTGCTATAAAAATCCCTAAAAATAATCAATGTCCAAATAGAAAACAAACAGAGGGTAATACAATTATCAAACATAAGCAATAAACATAAGCGATTGTGGTGGTTTGAATGAAGCATTCAGACATTTTGTCTCCAGTTGGTGGCACTGTTCTTGGAGGTCTTAGAAGATGTAGCCGTACTGGAGGAAGTACGTCATTGGGGGCAGGCTTAGTGAGTTTAATAAGCCTTGTGGTCTCCAGTCTCTCTCTCTTGACTTCCTGTGCTCATTGGGAGATGTGACCCTTGGCTTGCTGCTCGAGCCCCAGCCAACATGCCTCCTGCCACAATGGACTCTGTTTCCCTGGAACCGTCAATATTGAGCTCAAATAAACTCTTCCTTTTTTTAAAAAATTTTATTATTATTATTATTTATTTATTTATTTTTTTGCATGTGTATGAATGTATTGTCTGCATGCAGGTCTGTGCACTGTGTCGTGCAATGCCGCGGAGGTCAGAAGAGGGTCTCAGATTCCCCTGGAACTGGAGTTCTCCTGGAATTGGAGTTTCAGACGGTTCTCGGCCGCCATGTGGGTGCTGGGGATCGAACCCGGGTCCTCTGTAAGAGCAGTCGGCGCTCTTAACCACTAGGCCATCTCTCCAGCCCGAGCGTCGGTGCTCTTAACCACTAGGCTATCTCTCCAGCCCAAAAACTCTTCCTTTTATAACTTCCCTTGCTCATGGTGGTTTATCGCAGAAACAAGAAAGTGACTAATACAGTGATATTCATGTAGGCCCAGTTACCAAGCTTCTATGTCCAATTTTAAAAAGAAGAAACCAAACAGAAGTCCAGTATGCATTTGATGTGATCAAACATTTCACCCCACTTCTTAGTAACTTGTATGCTCCCTGGTCTGTGTGTGGTCCTTGGGCCTTGGAGAATGGGGCAAGAGAGGGTGAGAAGTTAAAGCATCCTTTTTTTTTTTTTTCTTTGAAGTGACACATCCAGGGTTTGCTTCCAAGGGTCTGGCTTTTCTTCTGTGGTCATTTTAATTTTACTAATAAAAAAAAAACAAACAAGCACAAGTACTTACACAAACATTGACTATCATTATCAGTTATATTAGGGGCACAGACCGTGCTGGATAGCTTTATTGTCAACTTGACACACCTGGGTTGAGGGAGCCTCAATTGGGGAATTGGCGCCATTGGATTGGCCTGTGGCGACATCTGTGGAGTATTGTCTTGATGGTTGAGCGGTGTGGGAGGGCACTGCCCACAATGAGTGGTGCCACCCTGGGCAGGTTGTTGTGTACTGTTTAAGAGGACAGGCTGGGCATGGGTCAGGGGAGCAAGCCAGTGAACAGCATTCCTCCATGGCTTGTGCTTCAGCTCCTGCCTCCAGGTTCCTGCCCCGAGTTCCTGCCTTGGGCTCCCTAAGTGATGAACTGTGACCAAGGAGATGTGAGCTGAATAAACCCTTTCCTCCCCAAGTTGGTGTCAGGCAGAGTGTTTTGTTACAGCAATGGAAGACAAACTAGAAGAGAAATTGGTGCCAGAAGAGTGGGGTATTGCTGTGACAGACCTGAACTTGGTGTTTTGGGGAAGGATTGTGGTGGCTTTTGGAACTTTGGGCTGGGAAGATCATTGAATGCCTAAAGATCATTGCTGTGGAGCTTGGAGCAGTTTTGCTGAAGGATTTGTAGAATATGGAGGCCTGGCTTGTGAAGTTTCTTGTTTCAAAGGGGAACATATATCATCAGGACTGTAATCTGCGGGTTCTGCTCAGCTGGGGCTGAATAATCAGCTGTAAGTAACAAGATACCAGCATCATTGTGGTGAAATCTTCTGGGAAGAATTTCTTCAGGGTCAGCACACAGAAGACTTGGTAGTGGGTAAGAGTCTCCTATATGGTTCTGGTGTTGAAATTTGAGGGGGTCACAGAGAGCAGCCCAGGCTTGGCACCGTGAGAGGTCAGGAAAGACCATTGGTGGAAGTGCACCTCAGTTGCAGTGGAGACCCCAGGATTGCAGGGGTCATGGAGAGAAGCTTAGGCTTGGCAGCAGGAGAGGTCAAAAGAAGCCATTGGTGAAGGTGTTGCCTCGGTTTCAGTGGCGACCCCAGCTTTTTGGAGATACCAAGACCATGGGATGACCACCAAGAACAGTGGCACGTGTGGAATGGAGTTGGCCTGGGCCTGTGAGATGAGCTGTGGGTACCAGGGATGGCAGAGTTGGAGAGGGGGAGCTGCCGAGACCTTTTGGATGCCAGAAGAACGTGAGTGAGTCCTAGGTGTCCAGCCTTGAGCTACTTGCTGGACTTAGGTTTTGTTTGAGAGTGCCTGATTCTTCCCTTTGAAATAAAGGAGTACTTGTTTTGGATTTTTTTTTTTTATTTCTTTATGGGTATGTATGTACTCTCTGCATGCAGATTTGTGCACCCGTGTCATGCAATGCCACGGAGATCAGAAGAGGGTGTTGGATTCCCCTGGAACTGGAGTTCTCCTGGAATTGGAGTTTCAGACAATTCTCGGCCACCATGTGGGTGCTGGGGATTGAACCTGGGTCCTCTGTAAGAGCAGTCAACGCTCTTAACCTCTAGGCCATCTCTCCAGCCCCTTTTTTGGATTTTACAGCAGCCCACAGTTAAGAGACTTTTAATGGACTGTGAACTTTTAAGTGTTTGAACATTTTAAGGACCGTGGGGTTTTTAAGGTTGTACTGTCTTAGGTTGTGATTAATGTTAACATCATACTTGCGGATAAGAACTGGGAAGGTGGTGGTTTAATAGTGATGTGTTTTGTGTGTCAAGTTGACAAGGGGTCAATTGTGCTGGATAGCTTTAGTGTCAACTTGACACACCTGGGTTGAGGGAGCCTCAATTGGGGAATTGGCTCCATTGGATTGGCCTGTGGCTACATCTGTGGAGTATTGTCTTGATGGTCGAGCTGGCTGGGAGGGCCCAGCCCACAATGAGTGGTGCTACCCTGGGCAGGTTGTTGTGTACAGTATAAGAAGGCAGGCTGGGCATGGGTCAGGGGAGCAAGCCAGTAAACAGCATTCCTCCATGGCTTGTGCTTCAACTCCTGCCCCCAGGTTCCTGCCGTGAGTTCCTGCCTTGGGCTCCCTGAGTGATGAACTATGACCCAGGAGATGTAAGCTGAATATACCCTTTCCTCCCCAAGTTGGTGTTGGTCAGAGTGTTTTGTCACAGCAATGGAAGACAAACTAGAACACAGACACATATGCTTGGATGGTATTTTAGTCTAGGAACTGGGAAATTTTGTGCAAAGGGATAGTAATACCTTCCTATTGTGACCTATAAGATCTTTGGCCACTAGAGCACAGCAAGCTTGCATTGTCAGTTATGAGTTAACCCCACAACAAGTCGGCTATGGATTCAATTCGATTTTGGGAAGCATGCAAATATTAGGCCACCATTATCTGTGTTATTCACATGCAAGTAAGGTGTAGCTAATGAGGTTTCCATAACTCTGGAGACTATTCCCTTCCAGGGATCTGTATAGTGCTCTCTGGCATGATGAAGGTCAGCTGTCCATTTTCAGTGAAAGTTCTCAACACAATTTTTATTTTTCATGCTAACACCATGTCATAGTTGGCCGTAGGGTCTTGCAATCCTTTTTAATGTGTATCCCCACACTGCAGGTAAATAGCCTTTTGTTTGGAGGGCTATTGAAGCCCTCTTAGCCAATGGCTCCTTGGTAATGTTAGCCTACAATCAGCACTAAAATCTTTTATTTACCCATATGTATCACTTGACCACAATACAAAATTTAGAGGTAGGGCATTAATCCAAATGGGCAGGAACAAATTTCCATGTTACCATAATTTCTGGATATTTAGACCAGGCAGCTACCCAGATTGTGGACCCCAATCCATATCTTGACTGTTTCTTGCTGAGACACAGATGGAGTTCCATATTGTGAAGAGGAAAGCAAACTATTTTCCCATAGTTAGTAGTGGACTGAGTGTTTTTCTTTGTCCCAACAGTGCACCCTGTCATAGCACCAAGGGCAAAAATTATGGCCTGTCAGAGGGGTCCAATGTTTATGGATTGGAGTTGTCATTTCTGATTCAAAAATTGAAAAACTGACAAAATTTCAGAGAGTGCTCTGCAATATGCATTCCAGAAAGAGGCATAGTTTTCCCCATTTTCTTTTGTACGATGAAAAGAACTGTCTCTCTTATTTTCTAGACTCTGATCTCTCTCTCTCCTCTTTCTCTCTCTCCCTCTCTCTCTCTCTCTATATATATATTAGATATATATATAAAATGGTAATATAATATATTTATAAATAATATATATTACATATATTATGGTAATATATATATATATTAATGGTAATGAGTTATATTACATACCTATAGACAGGAGTCAAGTTGGAAATGTCTGCTAAACCCACCCAAACTGTCTCCTAGTGGACTGAATACTGTTGGATTAAGGAGGTAAAACTCAGTCTTTCTTGAGACAAATTGTCTTTATAGGCAAATGAAATATCAAAGTTAATATTTTTACAATACTGAGAAATATGGAGAATGTTTATGTTGATATAATCCCAAAGCTGTCACTGGGAAACTAGTACAAGTTAGGAGTAGATCAAGCATTAATAACAATTTGAATTCCCAATTATCTTATGCATGTTACAATTTTTTTATTGAAAATACTTAGCCGATTTCATTTAATGCAGGTGGTTTATTCTTTTATTAAACTTTTAAATACCTTATGATATGTAGATAAAGCTTGGGCAAAATCTAAACCTTCTTCAAATATACATTAGAAGTTACTTGAAATTTTTACCTCAGGTGTTGGAGTAGCACAACAAGTAGATGGCAGCATATATACTCAGTAAAACATTTAATTCAGTACTATACATTTGAAATTTCATTAGTTATCTGTAATATGGACAAATAAAATAGAGATAAACAACATGATCTTTGTTGAAATTACTTTATCTCTTAGCTGTTTAATTACATTAACAGTCCTGAGTCTGGGAGAGATGTGCAAAATTCCATCCCAGACTCAACTTTTTACTGACCCCAAGAAGTATGCAAATAAACATTAATACTTTATATAAGACGAATTAAAAATTGATAATACCAAAAATATGAAGCAAATAGCTTTTTTTTCTGGTCTTTTTGAGACAGGGTCTCCCTGTAGTCCCAGCTGTCCTGGAACTCACTCTGTAGACCAGGCTGGTCTTGAACTCACAAAGATCCACCTGCCTCTGCCTCCCTAGTGCTAGGATTAAAGGCTTATGCCACCATGCCCAGCAAAAATAGCTCTTTTTAAATAAAATATTTTATTGATGTTTTGTGTATTTCATACATCATTTCTCAGTCCAGCTTACATATATTCCATTTTCCATGTCCTCCACCCCACCCCAATTCATTCATTCTGCCAGACATATCTTGCATCTTTTTCTCAGTCTTTTAAAAGATTTTCTCTGCAGAGGTTTATTGCTTGGGCAGAAGTTAACTGTTTAAGTCAGTTCTTTGACCCAGTCCTTTTGTCATTGTTGTTCCATCCCATTTCTATTGCTCTAAAATATGCAAGTAGTACATGAACAGAGTTGAAATCCAGACAGTTCACCATGAGATCCACTTGGGTGGTACTATGTAGCCTGGGCTGGGCTGGGATTAGCTGTGTAAAGGAAGCTGGCCTCACATTCACAGAGGTGCTGCTGTCTTCTAAATTCTGGAATTAATGGCAAGAGTTACCAGATACAACACTACCAGCTCATGTTGGAAAAATTTCATCCAGCTCGTTTACCTTTTCCCTGGCTAGAGACAATTCCAGAATGGTTCATGGTTTAAATTTCTCTCCCATACTAGTATTGTTCTGATAACTCTCCAGCTATTTCTATGGGTTTTAGTCCTCTAATACTGTGTTTATCAGTTTAGTCTTATTGATACTGGATTTCTTTAGAAGCTAAGGCCATTGCAACCATCATATTTTATACTCAAATAGCAGAAATCACATTTTTAGGATCAGATCAAATAAATGCTGTTATTATGGTGTGTTGGGCAAATAATGTCAAAGATATTCAGAAGATCACTGATACTATCTTGGTTGATTAATTTAGAGAACATAATAGAATATTCTGCTTCTAATATTGTAAATATAAATAAATCTGTAAATCTTGTACATATTTTTAGAGATATTCAATTGTTATGTTCAATTTAATACAAATGTGTGGAAATAGTTTTATTGTAAAGTTGTAGAGTGTTTTGTTATTGTGGCAATACTTACTGTTGGTAAGCATAGTTAAGAATTTTCTTTCTGGGGCTGGAGAGGTGGCCTAGAGGCTACAGAGGATCTGGGTTCCATCCACAGCACTCACATGGTGGCTGAGAACCATCTGTAACTCCAATTCCAGGAGAACTCCAGTTCCAAGGGAATTTGACATCCTCTTCTGACCTCTGTGGCATTGCATGACATAGGTGCACAAACCTACATGCAGACAGCACATTCATGCACATACAAAATAAATAAAATAAAAAAAAATGTCTTCCTAAATAAGATTGGTTAGTGAACGACAAGTTTGACATCAGGTATTCTATAAGATAATTAGCCTTTTGTCATTTCATAATTTCTTATTTTATTGCATTAATTTAACTCCCACAACATGATATACAACATTTCTCACACAGACATTAGAAAATTACTAATGTTAGTTTACTATATTGCCTCAATTTCACTCATTTTTTCTATTAAAAAATCATGCTAAATTTTATTCTCATGTTGGCTTGATAATTATTAAAAATTTACCCCTGAATCTCTATCTTACACTCAAATAGTAGATTTTCACTTGTGTTATTCCAACTGTCTTTTATGAGATATGAGAAAGGTTTTATTTTTTCTCAATTGGTGAATATAACTTACTTATAAAATGGTTTGTACAGGGGCTGGAGGGATGGCCTAGCAGTTAAGAGCACCGACTGCTCTTGCAAAGGACCTGGGTTCGATACCCAGCATCCACATGGTGGCTGAGAACCGTCTGTAACTCCAATTCCAGGAGAACTCCATTTCCAGGGGAATCTGACACCCTCTTCTGACCTCTTTGGTATTGCACGACACAGGTGCCCAAACCTACATGCAGACAGTACATTCATACACATAAATAAATAAATAAAATTAAAAAATAAAAATATGGTTTGTACAAATAGTCAAATATTCTTAAAGCTTCCTTTGATAAACTACTTACCATTTCATGAAACTGTTTTATCTCTTCTTGGTGTACCATCTAAATCTTTCTTTAGTGAATCTTTTAGACAACAAGAATCATCACGATTCCATGAAGGTCTGATTATACTTTCTTCCTAAAATTCATATCAGTGAAGCATATAAAATCTATACCTTATTTGGAAAAGGATTGAATATCTAATTCACTGTAATCTGCTAAGTGCCTATATAATAAAACAATTTAATTCTGGAATAAGTAAACTTTTTCAAAATAATATGTTGATAATACATAATATAATGATGATTTCAGAATTTCCTACAGCGAATTTTAGTCATATTCACCAGCCCTCAGAAATCTCCTTTAAGATTCACCCCAACCAACTTCCCCTGCCCAATGTTGTACAATTTGGAACTCACTCTATAGACCAGGTTGGCCTTGAACCTACAAAGATACGCTTGCCACTGCCTCCCAAGTGCTAGGATTAAAGGTGTGTACCACCATATCTGGCGGCTTGTTTGTTTTAAAAGTTATTCAATTGGCCTAGCGGTTAAGAGCGCCGACCGCTCTTGCAGAGGACCCGGGTTCGATCCCCAGCACCCACATGGCGGCTGAGAACCGTCTGAAACTCCAACTCCAGGAGAACTCCAGCTCCAGGGGAATCCGACGCCCACTTCTGACCTCCGCGGCATTGCACGACACGGGTGCACAGACTTGCATGCAGACAATACATTCGTACACATACAGAAATAAATAAANTTAATAAAAAAAATTTTAAAAGTTATTCAATTCTGATTTGTTTCTTCCCAACATTCTTGAGTGTGGGGCCATCTCCTGGAGAGTGCTAAGTGATCACGGGTCACAACTTAAATGAAAAGGGACTCTCTTTTACAACATCTATCAACTACTAGTGGCTATTCAGCTGGGAGTGGACCTTTGTGCCCTTCTCCAACTTTCACTGAGGGATTTTGTGTGGATTAACTTTGTGGAGGCGTCTTGTGCCTGCTGTCACAACCCCTTTAAGTTGTTTGTACTCTGCTCAATGGCCCTTTTATGGCCAGAAAACACTGTTTCCCTGTACCATCCTCTGCCTTTTGCTCTTAAAATCTTTAAGCTCCATCTTCATTTAAAAACCATGACCCTAGGGAGGAAAGAATGTAATACAGTTGTTCTAGTTAGGGATAAACAGTCTATGGTCCCTTATTCTCTGTTCAGTTGTGAGTCTTTGTGTAATTTGCCATGTACTGTAAAAAGAAGCTTCTCTGACAAGGGTTGAGAACGAAGGATAAAGGATGGATAAATATGGGGAGGACAGGATATAATACTACCAAGGCCTTTTTGAATTGTTATAAATGGGTTCGATCCAGTCTTCTGTTCTTTTACTATGCCTCCCCTCCAATGAGAAATAATTTATAATCTGGGTGTGTTGGTATGCACACACTCAAGGAAGGGACACCATGGTGTCCGTTGGTTTTCTGGGACTGTGTTACGTTTCACTTAACATAGTGTTCCAGCTCCATCCATTGACCTCGCAAAGTTCATGTGTTGTCCTTCTACGTCGTGCATAGTATTCCATGTATACATGTACCACATTTTTCCCTATCCACTCGTCAGTTAAGGGCACCTGGGCTGGTTCCACCAATTTTTGCTATGGGGAAAGAGCTGCAATAAACATAGCTGTGCATGTATCTTTGCAGTAAGTTGTGTGTCTTGTGGGTATAACCCAGGAGTGGTATGTGTCTATCTAAAGTAACCTACCATAACTATTGGTGCTGCTTAAATACCTATATATCGAATTGCTTTTCTTCATTAGTAGGATCGAAAGGTTAGTCCTGGACAGACGTCACCCATGAAAGGAAACAGCCAAATTGACCAGAGTCCAAGTCAACAGCTCCAGAGAGAGTGGGACTTTTTTTACCTCTCATCCACCTGGCCCTTTTCTAAGCCTAGGGAACAACCTGCGAAGAGGGGGCGTGGTAGAATGTAAGGGGCTGCGATTGGGGTGAATGGTGAAACTACAGCAATGTAGTCTGGACACTCATTTTGATCAAACTTGATTGAACAAACCAACCTGTCACCCCCCACTGGATGGTGGGCTGTAGGTGTTGGGCAAAACAGCCTGCAGATAGTTTGTTTTGCATGAAGGATGCTTGATACGTACTATGGACTATGGATAATCACTTATAGCTAAAATGAAAAAAAAAAAAAAAACTGAGAGAAAGATGCAGGACATTTATGGCGGAATGCATGTATCTGGGATGGGGTGGGGGGGGGGAAGGAAAGGAAGAATGCCTGAACTGAATTGGAAAAATGTATGAAATGCACAAAGCATCAATAAAAATTTATTAAAAAAAAAAAAAAAAAAAAAAAAAAAAAAAAAAAAACCTCCCAAAAAAAAAAAAAAAAAAAAAAAAAGAAAATGTTATATGGAAACCCACTACTGTAGAACTTCCTTACACATATACATATAAAAAGCAACCTATAACAAGGGAAGTCTCCCTACCAGATATCACATGCTAGCAAAAAATATGTCAATAACCTGGAATGAACTCCTTTCAAATTGTTGGACAGCAGGGTCACAAAGACCACAAAACTTTACTGATTATCGCAACCAATTTTGTTTAGCCTCTGGATCTTACCATAAAAGCCTACGGAGGAAGAAACTACAACTTGAGTTATAGAACATGGAGAAATAAAGCTGATACTGACCCTAAAGGTACATCATTACTAGTTAGATTTCAGGTTGTTAAAAGGTGCTATCCATACTCGCAAATAAATTAATAATCAAACAAACAATAAATAAAAAACCATCATCCTACATAGCTATAACTCTATCAGTTAATTTGAGGAAGGGCCCAGAAAGATGTGCTTGCAAGTACAACAGTGGCATGAATGTTAAGAGAGGAATCAAATATTTTCTTATTGGATTTAAGGCCGCTCTCCATGATAATCATGGAGATTCTCCATGAGAATTACACCATTGTCAGGGTCAAGAAGCTGTGGCTGGATAAGTCACAGGTCCTAGTGGAGATCCTACTACCAAAATCATTCTGTTAATTAGTTATAGTATTAAAGTGACTCCTAATGGCTTATTTTTAAATTAAGCTTTTGTCTTAAAAATAGAGTGATTTGTTAAGAGCAATTTAAAGAAAAGAACTTAATAGTAGTTTCAAAACTAGTGAAACAGATTGAGGGGATGTCTCAGGAGTTAAGAGCACTTTCCTGTTCTTCCCAGAAGAATCCAGGTTGGTTCCAGTACCCTCATGGCAGCTCACAACTCTCAATATCTATAGACTGATAGCTTTAGTAAACTTACTTACAAATTATACATAGATAGACATCAAATAGTTCATCCACCATCATCAAGTGGGCTTTATTCCAGGGATGGTTCAATAAACAAAAATATGTAATAAAATGATTAAACTAGAATTTAAAGAACAAAAATCATATGATTATCGCTTAATACAGAACATGCCTTTGAAAAATTCCATATGCATTTATGTTAAAAGTCCTATAGGTGGGGGGCTGGAGATGGCCTAGTGGTTAAGAGCGCTGAGCCGCACTTACAGAGGACCCGAGTTCAATCCCACACCCACATGGAGGCAGAGACCGTCTGAAACACTCCAATACCAGGAGAACTCCAGTTCCCGGGGAATCCGAACCCTCTTCTGACCTCGCGGCATTGCACACGGCCGGGTGCACAGACCTGCATGCAGACAGTACATTCACCATACAGAAATAAATAAAATTAATACAAAAAAAAGTCTAGAGGTATTGGACTAGGAAACATACTTAATATAATTAAAGCTATACATAGCAAATTTATACTGAATGTCATTCTCATGGAGAAAAACTGGAAGCATTCCCATAAAGGAAGAACAACATAAAGCTGTCCACTATTCCACCCCTTTTCAATACACTGCTTGTAACTTCTTGCTAGAGCAATAAGAAAGAGAAGGAAATTAAAGAAGTATAATTGGGAAAGAAGAGTAACATTATCACTATTGATGTGATATGATTTATACATTGTTTTTTTTTCAAATAGTAATTTGTGTAATAGTTTGGATGTGAGATATCTTACATAAGCTCATTTGCACTTGTTAGGAAGTATGGCATAGGAAACAGTAGTACACTTTGGGATTATAGACAACTTCTTTACTAGCTTGAAAGCACTGCTTCTTCATCTGACAACAAGTAAAAATCTATGTCTCCAGTTCCAGTTTTTATAGAAGCACTTCGCCACCGTGTCGCCCCGTACAATGGACTGTGTCTCCTTCAGCTATGAACATAAAAATATATTTATTCTCCCCTAAAGCTTTTTCAGAACAGATTATGCGAATAAACTATAAAAAAACTAATCTGAGCTTAATATAACAGTAGAGAATGAAGTCATAGCTGTTGAGTACCTGACCATGTCATTTTATCGAAATTTGGAACTAGTTTATAGAGGATATGGAAAAGAGTTTGAAACTCTGATTCACTGAAGCCCCAGTATGTTCTAATCAGTGGAAAATTGAAAGATAGGGAGTATTACAGATAATCATAAACGTATTTTAATATAATATAGAAGTAAAGAAAATTACTTTCAGCATTAAATGATTTGGTGCAGTTTCTTAGGAGGTTTATTCTAGTCTTACGGAATCAAGATGATTTGAAAGAATATACCACCTAGCTAAATTTGAGTAAAACAGAGCTGATCTGTCAGTGTGTTTTGGATGAGACAGCAGATTTTGAAGTTTCAACTGAAATAACAGATGGGAAAGTGTTCACACACAAGATATTACCACTGAAGCTTTGAGAACAGGAAACACTTTTACCAGCATGAAGTTTAACAATAACAAAGAGGACTCATTAGTTTAGTCTACATAATACAAATCGAGTTGCCAGTATAAACTCTTACTTAGAAATGTCAGACCCATGAAAGAAACAGCCAGAATTGACCAGAGTCCAAGTCAACGCTACGCAGAGAAGTGGACTGTCTATTCCTCTCATTCACACCTTGCCCCTTTTCTAAGAACCTAGGAACACTTGCAGAAGAGGGGGACGTGGTAGAATGTAGGGCTGCGTATCGGGGGGAATGGTGAAAACTACAGCAATGTAGTATCCTGGACACTCATTTGATCAACTTGATTGAACAAACCCACCCCCCACTGGAGGGGGGTGGGGGGGAGGAAAGAAGGGGGGGGAGGGGGGAAAAAAAAAAAAACGGGTAAAATCCCCAAAAAAAAAAAAAAAAAAAAAAAGAAAATGTTATATGGAAACCCACTACTGTAGAACTTCCTTACACATATACATATAAAAAGCAACCTATAACAAGGGAAGTCTCCCTACCAGATATCACATGCTAGCAAATAAATATGTCAATACCTGGAATGAACTCCTTTCAAATTGTTGGACAGCAGGGTCACAAAGACCACAAAACTTTACTGATTATCGCAACCAATTTTGTTTAGCCTCTGGATCTTACCATAAAAGCCTACGGAGGAAGAAACTACAACTTGAGTTATAGAACATGGAGAAATAAAGCTGATACTGACCCTAAAGGTACATCATTACTAGTTAGATTTCAGGTTGTTAAAAGGTGCTATCCATACTCGCAAATAAATTAATAATCAAACAAACAAATAAATAAATAAAACCATCAGTCTACATAGCTATAACTCTATCAGTTAATTTGAGGAAGGGCCCAGAAAGATGTGCTTGCAAGTACAACAGTGGCATGAATGTTAAGAGAGGAATCAAATATTTTCTTATTGGATTTAAGGCCTGCTCTCCATGATAATCATGGAGATTCTCCATGAGAATTACACCATTGTCAGGGTCAAGAAGCTGTGGCTGGATAAGTCACAGGTCCTAGTGGAGATCCTACTACCAAAATCATTCTGTTAATTAGTTATAGTATTAAAGTGACTCCTAATGGCTTATTTTAAATTAAGCTTTTGTCTTAAAAATAGAGTGATTTGTTAAGAGCAATTTAAAGAAAAGAACTTAATAGTAGTTTCAAAACTAGTGAAACAGATTGAGAGGGATGTCTCAGGAGTTAAGAGCACTTTCTGTTCTTCCAGAAGATCCAGGTTGGTTCCTAGTACTCACATGGCAGCTCACAACTCTCAATATCTATAGACTGATAGCTTTAGTAAACTTACTTACAAATTATACATAGATAGACATCAAATAGTTCATCCACCACAATCAAGTTGGCTTTATTCCAGGGATGGTTCAATAAACCTAAGTAAATAAATGTAATAAAATTTAAATAGATTTAAAGACAAAAATCATATGATTATCTTAATCAATGCAGAACATGTCTTTGACAAAATCCAATATGCATTTATGTTAAAAGTCCTATAGGTGGGGGCTGGAGAGATGGCCTAGTGGTTAAGAGCGCTGACCGCTCTTACAGAGGACCCGAGTTCAATCCCCAGCACCCACATGGAGGCCGAGAACCGTCTGAAACTCCAATTCCAGGAGAACTCCAGTTCCAGGGGAATCCGACACCCTCTTCTGACCTCCGCGGCATTGCACGATGCGGGTGCACAGACCTGCATGCAGACAGTACATTCACACATACAGAAATAAATAAAATTAATAACAAAAAAAAGTCCTAGAGGTAATTGGACTAAAGGGAACATACTTCAATATAATTAAAGCTATACATAGCAAATTTATACTGAATGTCATTCTCAGTGGAGAAAAACTGGAAGCATTCCCATCAAAAGGAAGAACAACATAAAGCTGTCCACTATTCCACCCCTTTTCAATACACTGCTTGTAATTCTTGCTAGAGCAATAAGACAAGAGAAGGAAATTAAATGAGTACTAATTGGGAAAGAAGAGGTAACATTATCACTATTGGCATGTGATATGATATTATACATTGTTTTTTCAAATAGTAATTTGTGTAATAGTTTGGATGTGAGATATCTTACATAAGCTCATTTGCACTTGTTAGGAAGTATGGCATAGGAAACAGTAGTACACTTTGGGATTATAGACAACTTCTTTACTAGCTTGAAAGCACTGCTTCTTCATCTGACAACAAGTAAAAATCTATGTCTCCAGTTCCAGTTTTTATAGAAGCACTTCAGCCACCGTGTCTTCCCCTACAATGGACTGTGTCTCCTTCAGCTATGAACATAAAAATATATTTATTCTCCCCTAAAGCTGTTTCTAAAAGAATTCTGTCAACACAATAAAAAATAACTAATACTGAAGCTTGATATCAGAGAATGAAGTCATAGCTGTTGAGTACCTGACCATGTCATTTATCGAAATTTGGAACTAGTTTATAGAGGATATGGAAAAGAGTTTGAAACTCTGATTCACTGAAGCCCCAGTATGTTCTAATCAGTGGAAAATTGAAAGATAGGGAGTATTACAGATAATCATAAACGTATTTTTAAATAAATAGAAGTAAAGAAATTACTTTCAGCATTAAATGATTTGGTGGCAGTTTCTTAGGAGGTTTATTCTAGTCTTACGGAATCAAGATGATTTGAAAGAATATACCACCTAGCTAAATTTGAGTAAAACAGAGCTGATCTGTCAGTGTGTTTTGGATGAGACAGCAGATTTTGAAGTTTCAACTGAAATAACAGATGGGAAAGTGTTCACACACAAGATATTACCACTGAAGCTTTGAGAACAGGAAACACTTTTACCAGCATGAAGTTTAACAATAACAAAGAGGACTCATTAGTTTAGTCTACATAATACAAATCGAGTTGCCAGTATAAACTCTTAGAAATGTCAGCCCATGAAAGGAAACAGCCAGAATTGACCAGAGTCCAAGTCAACAGCTCCAGAGAGAGTGGACTGTTTTACCTCTCATCCACCTTGCCCCTTTTCTAAGCCTAGGGAACAACCTGCGGAAGAGGGGGCGTGGTAGAATGTAAGGGCTGCGATTGGGGTGAATGGTGAAACTACAGCAATGTAGTCTGGACACTCATTTGATCAACTTGATTGAACAAACAACCTGTCACCCCCCACTGGATGGTGGGGCTGTAGGTGTTTGGGCACAACAGCCTGCAGATAGGTTTTGCATGAAGGATGCTTGTACTCATGGATTATCACTTATAGCTAAAAATGAAAAAAAAAAAAAACGAGAAGAAAGACTGCAGGACAGTTTATGGCAGAATGCATGACATGGGATGGGGTGGGGTGGGGGGGAGTGGAAAGGGAAATAAAGCCGAACTGAATTGGAAAAATGTATGAAATGCACAAAGCATCAAATAAAAACTAATTAAAAAAAAAAAGAAAGTGAAAACAAATAGGAAAATAATTAAATAGCCTGTGCTGTTCTATACCATGCAATTTGCTGCTCAGAATAGAAGTTCAATGAGATAGAAAGAACAAATGGGAGAAAGGTCAAAGGGGCCAAAGGAAAAGCTTTACCAATATCATGAGCAAAGAACAGT
Source organism: Rhizomys pruinosus (assembly GCA_009823505.1). Lineage (NCBI taxonomy): Eukaryota > Metazoa > Chordata > Mammalia > Rodentia > Spalacidae > Rhizomys > Rhizomys pruinosus. The sequence goes on from VZQC01008145.1 coordinate 144,564, forward strand.
TTCAAAAAGGAAAATATGTTCATATGTTTAAAAGATTTAAACATGTAGTGATTTGGTCAGTGGATTTGAGGGGCTTATAAACTGCAATTGATGAAAATATTTATTTTCAGGGCTGGAGAGATGGCCTAGCGGTTAAGAGCGCCGACCGCTCTTACAGAGGACCCGGGTTCGATCCCCAGCACCCACATGGCGGCCGAGAACCGTCTGAAACTCCAATTCCAGGAGAACTCCAGTTCCAGGGGAATCCGACACCCTCTTCTGACCTCCACGGCATTGCACGACACGGGTGCACAAAACTGCATGCAGATAGTACATTGATACACATACAGAAATAAATGAATGCCGGGCGTGGTGGCGCATGCCTTTAATCCTAGTACTTAGGAGGCAGAGGCACGCGGATCTCTGTGAGTTTGAGGCCAGCCTGGTCTACAGAGTGAGTTCCAGGACAGCCAGAGATACAGGGAGACCCTGTCTCAAAAAGACCAAAAAAAAAAAAAAAAGAAAATATTTATTTTCAACATGTCACTAGTATATTTCTAAGTATTAGTTCCATGTTTCATATCATGTTCTTTGGATCTTTCAGTCCCTGCTTCCTAAACTTCTACAACTCTTCTGACTATAAAGATAGCGCTGATTTCTCAGATAATGCTTTAAACATTTGTATTTTCCTCCTTTTTACTCAAAGTATTGTGCAATAATTCTTGATATTATAGAATATACAGGAAATAGCCAGCTATGTGCCGTGACAATTTTTCAACTGCTTATTAAAGAGTTCCTGAAAATTCAACAATAAAGATTTAATGTAATTTTGATGTGATGGTCCATTCCTGTAATTACAAAATTTGACTTAGGCAGTATAATAAAAACAATAAGGTGGCTGATCCAAATTGGGAAATTTGGTGAAATCCAGTATATAAATCATAAATAAATATCAATCAGTAAATATTTTAAGATGTGCATTTTCATTGTTTTTCATCAATATTGTTCATCAATAATTAATAAAAATAATTTGAAAATGATACAGTTATTAAAATATATAAAAGTTTTTCACCCACCAAAAAGTGACAAACCGACTTTAGATTAAAAATAACCTTCTTTAATCTTTTGACATGCCTCTGTTTGTCAAGAATTATACTTGAATTCTTTTCAGATTGCTGCCTTCTATTAGTTGCTCTAATAAATAGACTAGAAATGGCAGTAAGCAATATGCTGATCTTAACTCTTTCTTTTATTTAATTTTATTTATTTCTGTATGTGTATGAATGTACTGTCTGCATGCAGGTTTGTGCAGCCATGTCATGCAATGCTGACGAGGTCAGAAGAGGGCGTTGGATTCCCCTGGAACTGGAGTTCTCCTGGAATTGGAGTTTCAGACAGTTTTCGGCCGCCATGTGGGTGCTGGGGATCAAACCCGGGTCCTCTGTAAGAGTGGTTGGCACTCTTAACCACTAGGCCATCTTTCCAGCCCCACAAGACAATCTATATTTAAAGCTCAGTGAACATCACAGATGTTGGGGGGTAAAATATTTTGAAAGTCAGAGAGACAAGACCCCTCATGCTACTTAATGACTTCTAGACAGAATAGGAAGGAACATCTATGAAATCACCTCTGTTTTGTAGTTTAAGATCTGTGTAATGGCAAAACCAGTTGACATTCCAAGGTAGATGGGAGAAATTGCACAAGGTCTTACCACAAGTTGAAGAGACATAGGTGATCAATAGATATTGTGGAAGACAGAATCAGTTTTGTCCAGGGACTAGTTCCCTGAGAGGTTATCTAATTCTAAGAGGGCAGCCCCAAACATATGTACACACAAGCACCAGTAAATGAACTCAGTGAAATGTGTGAGTGTGTGTCTGGTCTGTGTATTTATTTATAAATATATGTAACTATTTATAACAATGCTAATCAAAATAGAGAGGAATTGAAGAAGTACTGGGAAAGGTCCTCTGTAAGAGCGGTCGGTGCTCTTAACCGCTAGGCCATCTCTCCAGCCCCTTTTTGTTATTTATTTATTTATTTTTACTTATGATCTTAACTCTTAACAAGCAAAATATTGATGTCCTACTAGAGTAGGATTGCTCAGTCATAATTACTGTTGCTCCATTCAGAATAGCTAGGAAATTGAAGCAATCTAAATGCCACACAACAGATGAATGGAAAACAAAGTTGTGGTGCTTTTACACAATGGTATTCTATTCTGAGGTAAAGAAAAATGAAATCATAACATATAAAGGTAAATATATGGAACTGGAAAATGTTTTACTGAGTGGCCAAACATAGACTTCGAAAACAAGTAACATACTCTCTTTCATTTGTAGATCCTAGCTCAAATCTTTAAATGTAAGTATATAACTTGAGGTAAACATAGAAACCAGATAAGAAGAATTGAACCATGAAGTGAGGTAGGAAGTGTGGGGCCTGATATTTCATTTGGCTGAAGCAAAAAGGGAGCAAGCTTTTACTCTGATAACCTACAAAGATAACCTGCAAAGGCCGGGATTGGAGCCAGTCTCTGCTTGCCAATGGACAGTTAGCCCTGCAGCCCCCTTTGAGGATCTGGGTAGAAGGTGTCACATTCCTGCAGTTTCTAAAGAGCAAATCTTTGTTTTGGAAGCCAGTTGGAGCCTCTGCAGACTGACATAAACAGGCTTTTGTAGAAAGTACACTGTGAATTTCCCGTGCACCCCCCACCCCCATTCTCACCAGAAGACCCCCAATTGTCACTATATAAGAACCCTAGGACTCCTGCAAATAAACAAGTTATTATGTCTCTTGGAACTGCCTCCCAGATCATTATTTTGATCTGTTTTGGGGGGCTCATCCCTATTCTGCCCCCTCGCCTGCCCCCCCCCCACTAGCTTGCATCTCTGCGGCATGCAACCTACCGAACCTGTGCCAGGAGACAGGTGACCTGACTGTGGAGAAAGCAAAAAAGAAGAAAGGGTAAAAGAGAGGGGTAGTAAGAAACAAGCATTATCAAGGGGGAAATGGGAGAATGGGGATACAATAACTAGAAAGGAAGGAGTGACTACTATACAGAGGGAGAGAGAGAGGACAGAAATGAATAAAAATTAAGTAATGTGTGGAAAATCAAAGGAAAATGTATTATTTCATAAGCCTATTAAAAATAAACACATGAATTTAAGGAATTTTTTTCTAAGTCTATGAAGAAGCTCATAGGGCTTTTGATTGGGGTTGCACTGAATCTGTATATCAATTTGGATAAAATGGACATTTTTATTATATTAATTTTCTCAATACATAAGCATGGGAGGTCTTTCCATCTTTTGATGTCATTTTCAATCTTCTTCAGGGGTTTAAATATTTTGTTGTAGAGGTGATTGGTATTGTTGGTTAGGTTTGTTCCTAGGTTTCCTATTATTTTCGAGGCTATTGTGAGTGAGAATGTCTTCTTATATTCCTTCTCCACTTGTTTATTGTTGGTGTAAAGAAAGGCTACTGATTTTTCTAGGTTAATTTTGTATCCCGCGACTTTACTAAAACTCTTGATCATTTCTAGAAGTTTTCTTGTGGAGTTTTTATCAACCCTTAGGTAAACTATCATACCATTTGCAAAAAAGGATAGCATAACTTCTTCTTTTCTGATTAATACTTCTTTAATTTCCTTCTCTTGTCTTATTGCCCTAGCAAGTGTTTCAAGCAGTATGTTGAAGAGTGGCGATAAGGGGCATCCTTGCCAGGTTCCAGCCTTTAAGAGAAATGGTTCCAATTTTTCTCCATTTAGGATGATGTTGGCAGTGGGTTTGCTATATATGGCTTTGATCATGTAGAGGAATGCTCTTTTCAGGCCTATTCCCTCCTCTAATAGCTAAAGCAACTCTGAGGGGATTGCTCTACCAGACTTCAAGCTATATTACTGGGCCATAGTCATAAAGACAGCCTGGTACTGGCACAAACAGACTTGTTGGCCAATGGAACAAAATTAAGATCCAACCTTGAGCTCATACAATTTCAGCTACCTCATATTTGACAAAGGGGGAAAAAAATAAAAAAAAATAAAAAACCTTAATGGAGGAAAGATAACATCTTCAGCAAATGGTCCTGGCAAAATTGGATCACCATTTGTAGAAGAAGAAAATTAAACCTCTAACTCTCACCCCGTACAAAAATAAACTCCAAGTGGATCAAAGATTTAATTGTGAAGCCTGAAACCCTGAAGGTGATAGAAGAAAAAGTTGGCAACAACCTACAAGACATAAGCGTAGGAAAAGACTTTCTAAATCAGATATCAGCTGCACAGAAAATAAGGTCAACAGTTGACAAATGTGACCTCATCAAACTCAAAAGCTTCTGTACATCAAAAGAAACACTCAAGAAGGTGAAGAGAAAACCCATAAAGTGGGAGGAAATCTTCACCAGTGATACAACTGACAGAACATTAATATCAAGAATATATAAACTACTCAAAAAATAAAGAAGAAAACAAATGACCTACTCAGAAGGAATAAAGATCTGAACAGAGACTTCATCAGTGACGAATTAAAGATGGCTGAGAAACATCTTAAATTTTCCATATCCACCACGCCACTCCAGTTCATGCATTCTGACATACATGTCTTGCATCTTTTTCTCAGTCTTTTTAAAGTTTTTCTCTGAAGAGGTTTATTGTTTGTGCAGAAGTTAACTCTTTCAGTCACTTCTTTGACCCAGTCCTTTTGTGGTTGTTGTTCCCTCCCATTTGTATGCTCCAAAATATGCATATATATACCAAAATTATAACTTCTGAAAGTAACCTGTATGTTAATTCCAAAATATGTTTGGGAGTTCACATTTTCCCTTTAATTTTGTTATTAATCTAAAATATGAATACATACCCTCAACCCATATACCACAATTACAAAGTCTGAAAATAAGTGGTAACTTAATTCTAGAGCCTGTTAAGGGATTCAAATTATAACAGCACAATTATTTTTGGATAAAAAGAAATATAACATTAAAGCTGCTCAGCTTGTCTTTCAACAAGGGATTTGATGCTAGCATCCACAAATGAGGGGTACCAATCGTCCTTTGTTTTTCTGGAACTGTGTTACTTCAGTTAACATAATGACTTCAAGTCCCATCCATTTATTTGCAAAATTCATGATGTCATCTTTCTTTATCCCTGCATATAACTCCATTGTGTAGATGTACCACATTTTCTCTATTCACTGGTTTGTTGAAGGATGCTTGGGTTGCTACCAGCTCTTTATTATGTGAAGAGAGCTGCAATAAACATAGATGTGCATGTATCTCTGAAACAGGATGAGTCTTATGGGTATATACCCAGGAGTGGAATGACTGGGTCCGGTGGTAAGCTCATTTTCAGTTTCTTAACCATTGTCCATACTGCTTTCCATAGGGGTTGCATGAGTTTGCATTCCCTCCAGCAGTGGATGAGTGTTCCCCTTTCCCCACAACCTCTCCAGCATTTAGTATTCTTTGTTTACTGGATCATAGGTACTCTTACTAGAGTAAGATGAAATCTTAAGGTGGTTTTAATTTGCATTTCTTTAATTATTAGTGACATTGAGCACTTTTTTAATATGTTTCTCAGCCATCTTTACTTTTTCATTTGTGAAGTCCATTCAGTTCTTTACTCCATCTTTTGAGTGGGTCATTTGTTTTCTTCCTCCTTTTTTGTAAAATTTATTTAGTTGTACATTTTGTACAACAGTATTTTTTTTTTTGGTCTTTTCGAGACAGGGTCTCCTTGTGGTCCCAGCTGTCCTGGAACTCACTCTGTAGACCAGGCTGGCCTTGAAGTCACAAAGATCCACCTGCCTCTGCCTTCCAAGTGCTAGGTACAACAGTATTTTTAAGCAAGTAAAGAAACAAGGTTACTTTACTTTTCTATATTACATAGTAAGTTGATGAGTAACATCAGACTTTATATTTATGTGCTGGATAACTTTAGTGTCAACTTGACACACCTGGGTTGAGGGAGCCTCAATTGGGGAATTGGCTCCATTGGATTGGCCTGTGGCCACATCTATGGAGTATTGTCTTGATTGTCAAGCAGTGTGGAAAGGCCCAGCCCACAATGAGTGGTGCCACCCTGGGCAGGTTGTTGTGTACAGTATAAGAAGGCAGGCTGGGCATGAGCCAGGAGAGCAAGCCAGTGAACAGCATTCCTCCATGGCCTGTGCTTCAGCTCCTGCCTCCAGGTTCCTGCCGTGAGTTCCTGCCTTGGGCTCCCTGAGTGATGAACTATGACCCAGGAGATGTAAGTTGAATAAACCCTTTCCTCCCCAAGTTGGTGTTGGTCAGAGTGTTTTGTCACAGCAATGAAAGACAAACTAGAATAGAAAATGGTACCAGAGAGTGGTTCTAGAGAAACAGAATTGAAAGGATGAATTTATTTAGTGGTCTTGATAGTTTCTGGAGCCAGCTCTCCAACCCAATGAAGCTTAGAGTTACTGAAGGCTCTCCTGGTGGCATGAAGAGGAATGATAATCCTTGGTGCAGACTATTTGATGTAATTATGAAGATAGATCCATTTGACTCACCTAACTCGCCTCTTGTGGGAAGCAAGGAATTTAGTGACTCTCTATATAAAACTTTCGAGAAATTGTGAAAAAATAAGGAAAATAATGATGTTGCCTGGTTGCTCCTAGCACCTCTGGATAAAGTGATAGAGGAAAATAAGGAGCTCAGTGATAAAAATGACCAGCTCCGGATTTGAAACAACAGTTTAAAAGTTTCCAAGTGTGCTCTGGAAGAGCATCTTCTCTCCAGTAGCCAAAGAGCTAAAGTGGCAGACAATCAAGCTGGAGCCCTTATTATACGTTTAGCTGATTTACAATGCAAATTTAATTACCAGTCACAAAGAGTGTCAGCGGTCAAAGTGAGAGCACTGGTGGGGAAATGGTGGAACCCTGAAACTTGGGATGGAGATGTGTGTGAGAACCACAATGATGAGGATTTTGAACCCTTGGATTCTGAGGGATTTTCTTTATCTGAGGAATTAATCTCCCCACCCTCAGCAGAGAATCCACACCTGCAGAACTTCGGGCAGTGTACATGGTTGTGCATTTTGCCTGGAAGGAGAAATGGCCAGAGGTGCAATTATATACTGATTCATGGGCTGTAGCCAATGATTTGGCTGGATGGTCAGGGACTTGGAAGGAGCATGATTGGAAAATTGGTGAGAAAGACATTTGGGAAAGAAGTATGTGGATAGAGCTCTCTGAATGGTCAAAGGATGTGAAGATATTGTGTCTCATGTAAATGCTCATCAAAAGGTGATCTCAGCAGAGGATGAGTTTAATAATCAAGTATACCAGATGACTCGTTCTGTGGATAGTCAGCCTCTTTCTCCACCTATCCCTGTTTTTGCTCAATAAACCCATGAACAAAGTGGTCATGGTGGCTGAGATGGAGGTTAAACATGGGCTCGACAGCATGGACTTCCACTCACTAAGGCTGATCTGGCTATAGCTGCTGCCGAGTGCCAGATATGCCAACAGCAGAGACCAACATTGAGCCCCCAATATGGTGCTGTTTCCTGGGGTGACCAGCCAGCAACCTGGTGGCAGGTTGACTACATTGGACCACTTCCATCATGGAGGGGACAGTGCTTTGTCCTTACAGGAATAGATACTTATTCTGGTTATGGGTTTGCCTTTCCTGAATGTAGTGCTTCTGCCAAAACTACCTTCCAGGGACTTACAGAATGCCTTATCCACCGTCATGGTATTCCTCACAGCATCGTTTCTGACCAAGGAACTCACTGCACAGCCAAAACAAGTGCGACAGTGGGCCCATGGTAATGGTATCCACTGGTCTTACCATGTTCCCCACCAACCAGAAGCAGCTGACTTGATAGAACTATGGAATGTCCTCACTCCAATTAGGAAGCAATACCCTGGAGGGCTGGGGCAAGGTTCTCCAGCAGGCAGTATATGCTTTGAATCAGCGCCCACTATATGGTACTATTTCTCCTATAGCCAGAATTCATGGGTCCCGGAACCAAAGCGGGGAAGTGGGAGTGATTCCACTCACTATCACCTGTAGTGACCCAGTAGGAAAATTTTTGTTCCTGTACCCACGACCTTACGTTCTGCTGGTCTAGAAGTTTTGGCTCCAAAGGGGGGAGTGCTTTTGCCAGGAGATATAGCACAAGTTCCATTGAACTGGAAACTAAGACTTCCCCCTGATCACTTTGGGCTTCTGTCCTTAAGCCAACAGGCTAAGGAAGGAATAACAGTAGTAGGAGGAGTGATTGATCCAGACCACCAGGGGGAAATTGGACTTTTTCTCCACAATGGGGGCAAGGAAGATTATGTCTGGAAGGCAGGAGATGCTGTAGGGCACCTTCTGGTGGTACCTTGTCCTATGATTAAGGTCAATGGGAACTCCAACAACCCAAACCAGACAGGACAACAAATGGCCCAGCCCCTTCAGGGATGAAGGTATGGGTCGCTCCTCCAGGGAAAGATCCAAGACCCACAGAGGTGCTTGATGATGGTGGAGGAAATACAGAATGGGTAGTAGAAGAAGGTAGTCATAAACATCAGCTGAGGCCACGGGACCAGTTGCAGAAATGTGGATTATAATAGATATTAACTTTCATCCTATTTGGTTAAGAATGTGCTTGTTCATATATATTTTAAGCAGATAATTGTGTTGTTCCATTTTGAATGTGCAACTGAGATAAGTGTTAAGTGTTGTCATATTTAGGTTATTAGATACTGAAAGCCTAAGTGTTCCTCAAGGACATTACCACCTACTCTAAGATATAATGCTTTGCTATTGCACATGAGACACTTATAACATGTTAGGTGGAATTATGACCTTGCCATTGTTAGCAATTGACATTTAACCATAACATAAGGAGAGGCTATTTATTGGGTGTCAAGTTGACAAGGGGATGGACTTGTGATGGTTAATCCTGGATGTCAACTTGACTGGACTATGGAACAAATAAGAGAAAAAGGATCTTCGGATTGGACCACTTCAACCTGGATGGCCCACCCCAAATATGGGAATTACCTTCTGCTGGCAAGCTGTATTAAAGGCCACAGCAAAGGGACCTGTCCCTTTTTTTCCTACGGCTTGCCTCTCTCGAGTTTGTCTTGCTGCTGTGATCAACCCTTTGGATCCCAGCGTGTACTGAGACAGGCAGATCTCCTGGAATCCATTGGGCCTTCAGCACCAGATTGGGACTACTGAGACATCCAGCCTTGTGGACTGAGCAGTTCCCTGGATTCTGAGCCTCTCCAGTGCAGTGCGACTACTGTTGGATTCCTTGAACTCTGTCATGTGAGCAAATCAATAAATTGTATATAGCTATATATCCGTCCTGTTGCTTCTGTTTCTTTAGAGAACCTTGACTAATACAAACCCTTTCCTCCCCAAGTTGGTGTCGGTCAGAGTGTTTTGTCACAGCAGTGGAAGATAAACTAGAACAGAAATCGGTATCAGAAGAGTGGGGTATTGCTGTGACAGACCTGACCTTGGTGTTTTGGGGAAGGATTGTGGAGGCGTTTGGAACATTGGGCTGGGAAGATCATTGAATACCTAAAGATTGTTGCTGTGGAGTTTGGAGCAGGTTTGTTGAGGATTTGTAGAATATGGAGCCCTGGCTTGTGAAGTTTCTAGTTTCAGAGGGAAGCAGAGTTCATCAGGACTGTTTAATCTGTGGATTCTGGTCAGTTGGAGCTGAAGAATCAGCTGTAAGTAACAAGAGACCAGAATCTGAAGTGAAATCTTTCTTGTACTGGGACAATTGATGCTGGTTAGCTGGGGATGAAAAATCAGCTGTAAGTAACAAGAGACCAGTAAGTAACAAGGAAGAATTTCTTCAGGGTCAGCACACAGAAGCTATGTTCCAGAAGGGGATTGAGCCTCCATCTCAAGCCAGAAGCAGGACTTGGTAGTGTGTGAGTCTCCTATATAGTCCTGGTGTTGAAATTTGAGGGGGTCACAGAGAGCAGCTGAGGCTTGGCACTGTGAGAGGTCAGGAAAGAACATTGGTGGAAGTGCACCTCAGTTGCAGTGAAGACCCCAGGATTGCAAGTGTCATGGAGAGAAGGTGAGGCTTTGCACCAGGAGAGGTCAGAAGAGACCACTGGTGTGCTGGATAGCTTTAGTGTCAACTTGACACACCTGGGTTGAGGGAGCCTCACTTGGGGAAATGGGCCATTGGATTGGCCTGTAGCCACATCTATATGGAGTATTGTCTTGATTGTCAAGCAGTGTGGGAGGGCCCAGCCCACAATGAGTGGTGCCACCCTGGGCAGGTTGTTGTGTACTGTATAAGAAGGCAGGCTGGGCATGAGCCAGGAGAGCAAGTCAGTGAACAGCACTCCTCCATTCCTTGTGCTTCAGCTCCTGCCTCCAGGTTCCTGCCCTGAGTTCCTGCCTTGGGCTCCCTGAGTGATGAACTGTGACCCAGGAGATGTAAGCTGAATAAACCCTTTCCTCCCCAAGTTGGTGTTGGTCAGAGTGTTTTGTCACAGCAATGGAAGACAAACTAGAACAGAAATTGGTACCAGAAGAGTGGGGTATTGCTGTGACAGACCTGACCTTGGTGTTTTGGGGAAGGATTGTGGAGGCGTTTGGAACTTTGGGCTGGGAAGATCATTGAATGCCTAAAGATTGTTGCTGTGGAGCTTGGAGCAGTTTTGCTGAAGGAGTTGTAGAAGATGGAGGCCTGGCTTGTGAAGTTTCTAGTTTCAAAGGGGAGCAGAGATCATCAGGACTGTGTAATCTGTGGGTTCTGGTCAGCTGGGGCTGAAGAATCAGCTGTAAGTAACAAGAGACCAGAACCTGAAGTGAAATCTTTGTTGTACTGGGACAATTGATGCTGGTTAGCTGGGGCTGAAAAATCAGCTGTAAGTAACAAGAGACCAGCATCACTGTGGTGAAATCTTCTGGGAAGAATTTCTTCAGGGTCAGCACACAGAAGCTGTGATCCAGAAGGGGCCTGAGCCTCCATCTCAAGCCAGAAGCAGGACTTGGTAGTGTGTAAGAGTCTCCTATATGGTTCTGGTGTTGAAATTTGAGGGGGTCACAGAGAGCAGCCGAGGCTTGGCACTGTGAGAGGTCAGGAAAGACCATTGGTGGAAGTGCACCTCGGTTGCAGTGAAGACCCCAGGATTGCAGGGGTCATGGAGAGAAGCTGAGGCTTTGCACCAGGAGAGGTCAGAAGAGACCATTGGTGAAGGTGCTGCCTCAGTTTCAGTAGCGACCCCAGCTTTTTGGAGATGCCGGTACCCTGGGACGACCACCAAGAGCAGCGGTAGGTGTAGAATGGAGTCGGCCTGGGCCTGCGAGATGAGTGTGCCACGGACGGCAGAGTCGGAGAGGGGGAGCTGCCGAGACCCTTTGGAGCCCAGAAGATCGTGAGTGAATCCCAGGTGTCCAGCCTTGAGCTACTTGCTGGACTTAGGTTTTGTTTGAGAGTGCCTGATTCTTCCCTTTGAAATAAGACAGTACTTGTTTTGGATTTTACAGCAGCCCACAGTTAAGAGACTTTTAATAGACTGAACTTTTAAGTGTTTGGACATTTTAAGGACTGTGGGGCTTTTAAGGTTGTACTGTCTTAGGTTGTGATTAATGTTAACATCATACTTTGGGGATAAGAACTGGAAAGGTGGTGGTTTAATAGTGATGTGTTTTGTGTGTCAAGTTGACAAGGGGTCAATTGTGCTGGATAGCTTTAGTATCAACTTGACACACATGGGTTGAGGGAGCCTCAATTGGGGAATTGGCTCCATGGCCTGTGGCCACATCTATGGAGTATTGTCTTGATTGTCAAGCAGTGTGGGAAGGCCCAGCCCAAAATGAGTGGTGCCACACTGGGCAGGTTTTTGTGTACAGTATAAGAAGGCAGGCTGGGCATGAGCCAGGGGAGCAAGCCAGTGAACAGCATTCCTCCATGGCTTGTGCTTCAGCTTCTGCCTCCAGGTTCCTGCCCCGAGTTCCTGCCTTGGGCTCCCTAAGTGATGAACTGTGACCCAGGAGATGTGAGCTGAATAAACCCTTTCCTCCCCAAGTTGGTGTCAGTCAGAGTTTTTTGTCACAGCAATGGAAGACAAACTAGAACAATTTACTAAAAAACAAAGAAATAAACAGGAATTATTCAGTTTGCCTTCTAAAGAGAGAATTGGTGCTAGCATTCACAAATGAGGCACTCCATACACCCTTTCTTTTTCTGGGGCTGTGTTGCTTCACTTTGCATAATGTCTTCTAGTTCCATCCATTTACCTCCAAAGTTTATGGTATCATCTTTCTTTAACCACTGCAAAGAATTCCATTGTGTAGATGTATGTTTTCTCTATTCACTCTTTACTTGAGGGAAACTTGGTTTGCTTCCAGCTCTTTGCTATTGTGAAGAGAGCTACAATACACATTGATGTGCATGTATCTCTGAGATAGAGTGAGTCTTGTGGGTATATACCCAAGAGTTGTATGACTGAGCCAGGGGATAGGCTCATTTTCAATTTCTTAACGTTTTCCACACTGCTTTCCATAGGTGTTGCACAAGTCTGCATTGCCACCAGCAGTGGATGAGTGTTCCCAGTTCTCCACAGCCTCTCCAGAATTTGGTTTCCTTTGTTTTCTCGATTATAGCTAGTCTTACAGAAGTAAGATGAAATCTTAAGATGGTATTAATTTGCATTTCCTTAATTATTAACGATGTTGAACACTTTTTGTGATGCTTCTCAGGCATCTTTACTTCTTCATTTGTGAAGACTCTGCTCAGCTCTTTACTCCAGTTTTAGAGTAGGTCATTTCTTTTCTTCCTCCTTTATTTTTTGAGTAGTTTATATACTCTGGATGTTAATGATCTATCAGATGTATTTCTTACTACATTTTACCCACCCTTATATACATAAACAAATGCTGCTCTCACAACTCATTAAATAAGCTTCTTTTTGCAAAAATGTAGATAATTACAAAGTTCTGCAATGGTCAAAATCAGAGAATAAGTGAGCATCAGATACCCAGTCACAGCTGTTACACAAAAAATGCTGTTTTGGCACTTAAAGTTGCAGGACCATCACAGAAGAAGGAACAGAAAGATTGTAGGATACAAAACAAGGCACTTGTTGCTAGGTAATGCATTCTTGGCCTGGGAGAAAAGCTAAAAACATGAACACTTCACAGTATGGTAGCCTCATAAAATATGCTTAATGACAAAACCCAAAAACGTAATGCTGTGGATGGGAGAAATTTCTCATTGGGTCTAACCTCTAGGAGGGAGGGCAAAATAGTTTTCTCAATGGATTAGTTCCCTGATAGGTTATATGTTTCCAAATGGTCAGCCTTAAACACATGTACAAATGAGTACCACTAATGGATTAAATGCATACATATATATGTATATCTATATACAGTAATAATAATTGAGGAAGAGGACAAGGACCTGAGAGAGAGTGAGGAGGGATCATGAATAGAACTGGAGAGGGTCCTGGAGTTGAGAAAATGATATAAATACAATAATATTGTATTTATTTCTTCCATTTTTTGATTATAAAAAAACAAAAATCAAGGAAAATAGTCAAACACAGTACTGAGAGCTTTAAGTTGCTATTATATGGGAAATTTTATTGAATACATTTTATCATCTCCCTTTGTAACTTTTGGATATATTCTACATACTGTATAAAAAGATATAGTCATTTTGATTTTTAATTTTATTATTATTATGTGAGTTTGTATGATGAGTATATGAGGGTACGTGCATGAAAATCAGAGGACAACTTGATGAAATCAATTCTTCCCTTCCACATTTCCATCAGTTCTTGGGAATAAACTCTGGTTATCAGGTTTACATCATCAGACAGGAAGCATCTTTACTTACTTAGTCATGTAACTGGCCCCTAAAAAGTCATATTCTAAGTATATTATATATATCATACATTATATAATATTATATATTATATATTATATATTATATATTATATATTATATATTATTATAATAATAATAATATTATACTAAGTATATTATTATATTATATATTTATTATATAATTAAATTTTTATTTTTAATATTATAGAAACACAATAATATTATATATTATAATTCTTAATATAATCTATATTATAAATATAGATAATATATTATATATTATATATATTCTTACATTGTTCATGCCTTGGCTCCCATTTGATACCTATTTTTTCCAATTTTACATTGTGTAAAACTCACTGTTTACACTTTTAATAAGCTCAATAAAGTTATTATTGTGATCCCCTATGACCATTAGTAAATCAGTTGGTAAAATTTATGTATGCGATATGCCCTTTTATAAACAAAAGGTAAGTAAATTTCTTGAACAAAATACTTTGAAGATAATTAATCACATACATTTTAAGAAATCCTTAGAACTGAGAAGTTATATTGAGAGATTATCCTTATACTTCTGGCATAAAAATATATTAGACTCATTCTGACATTTTAAGGAAGAACTAAAAGGAAAATGTTCCCATTATCTGCACTGAAGAGCTTTTATGATATAATGTCTTCTTTCTCAAATTATGATTAAAATTGTCCTTCAAAAGTCAATTCCTTTCAAAGAAACTCTAAATTGCCAAGTAACATTTCAGAAAAAAATTCTGATGTTCTTCTGAAAAATTCACTTGACCTTTGATTTGACATTGAAGAGTTCTAGATTTTAAGAAACCTTTTATTTCAGTCAAGACAACAGGACATTTAAGTTGAGTAGAAAAAAATTCTTAATACATTACAGGAGAGAAGGGAAAGGAAAGTATATAATTGACCTTCTGGTTTAATAAAAAAGCAGATAGACAGTGCAGACCAGGTTGGCTTACCAGTTAAGAGTGCCAACTATCCTTGCAGAGGACCTGGGTTTGATTCCCGGCACCCATATGGTCGCTAAGAACTCATCTTTAACTCCAGGTCCAGAGGAATCCAACACCACTCTTCTGACCTCTGTGGCAAATTGCATGTACACGAGTGCATCAAACCTACATGACACACGTACACTTATATACATAATAAATAAGTAAATAAATAAATCTAAAAAATAAAACAGAGGACACATATTATTTAAAAAGAATGTAACTTTGATTGGCTGGGTGTGGTGGTGGCCATGCCTTTAATTCTAGGCACTCTGGAGGCCAGAGACAGGCGGATCTTTATGAGTTCAATGCCAGCCTGGTCCTCAGAAGTGATTTTATAGGCCAGCTGGGGCTATAGGGAGACCCTATTCTCAAAACAAACAAAAAAAGTACTGAAAAATTACACACAATCGCAATATTTCTACATGATTCTATGTGTCCAGCTGAAGGCTATGTAACAACGAACAGTGCAGTAGAGGAGAAACAATCTCTTCAAGCTGATTGGCCAAGTGTTGTCTGATATGACTCCCCAAATTACAAGGCTATTGCCACAGTCCTTGATTGCTTCCCTGAATTTGAAGGCAAAACCCTATTGCTTAAGACAGGACATACTTCAGACACATGACTTGAATCAGTAGAACTGGAAATGACCTAAGTAGTTTACCACCTTTGAAGGCTAGCTCTCATTGTTTTGGAGACCACTATGGAAAACTGTTAAAGAGAAATATCAAATCAATCAGTGGTCCAACCTCAGCTTTAAGTCCTGATAATTACAATAATGACTGGCACAGCAAACAATATTGGGGAATTAGTGAATTTTTCTTTGGGGTAATCAGCAGCTACCTAATTTGGATTTTCAGGGCAACTCAGCAGGGAGGGAACTCGTGTGGTAATGTAAACATAGCCAAGCATACAGAGAAAAAGGTCACAGATGTTAGAGAAAGCCATCCTGGCTGGGCATGTTTAAATCCTAGCACTCGGGAGGTAGACAGGCAGGTGGATCTTTGTGAGTTCAAGGCCAGCAATGGTCTACAGAGTGAGGTTCTAGAACAGTGGGGCTACAGGGAGACCCTGTCTCAAAAGCAAAAAAAAAAAAAAAAAAAAAAAAAAAAAAGAGAAAGCATCAGAACTGTCGTATCCCTACACAAATGCAATTTCTTACTATGTTGTAAATATGAACCCTTATATTTACAGACAATTATAACAGTTACCACTCATCAAAGAAGCTTATTTTACAACAGACAGAGACTAATACAAATTTCACAACTGGTCACGCAGAGATTAAATATCCATGAAACGCCCAACATAAAATGGCACATCAACAATGGAACTTCTGTATCTAAAGCTCACTTCATAGCGTGGAAGAAGGGGTAGAGAGACACTCAACAATTAAATTACCTCATGCAACAGAGGATAATGAACACGAAAGTCCACAAATGGCCGAAGCATAGAGTGTAAGTGTTTGCAGTTTAGATCCTTGGGCAAGCCTCATATATTAAACTTCACCTACCCAAGGTTCAGGAACCATTGCAGAAGAGGGGACAGACAGATTCTAAGAGCCAGGGGAGGACATGCATCACCATATGGAAATAGAGTCCTACATATAAATGAACTTACAAGAATGGTGACAGTGTGTACAAGACCTAAGTAAACTCAAGCAGATAAAAACCCAACGTAGAAGTATAGAAATGGGCAGCAAGCCCAAAGCATAGCTGAAGAATTATTGGAAGCTGATTACTACTGGGTAAGGAAAAGCTGATCTCATTTAAAGAAGTAACTCTAGACAGGTTGACTCGACACCAATGGATGAACTTGCACTGAGCAACATGTAGGGATAAAGAGTGGACTCAATAGGCCTTAACATAAGTGACTGAATGTGTGAAACCCAATGGGGGTAAAGGGAAAGTGCCTATGGGGAAGAGGGTTTAAAGATCAATAAATGCTGTGTGGGAAATTCAAAATTCCATTGAAAATATACAAAATATTCTCTTTATTATTTTAAATATTTTAATCATAAACAGTCCAGTTACCATTCACTAATATCTCAATATTGTTTTCTTTTTATTTCTATAATTGTATTGAATTTGTTATTTGAAAACACTCCCACCCTCTCTAGTATGTCTTTCATGTCTGTCAATCTTTACATTTCTTTACCATTTTATTT
Source organism: Rhizomys pruinosus (assembly GCA_009823505.1). Classification (NCBI taxonomy): domain Eukaryota; kingdom Metazoa; phylum Chordata; class Mammalia; order Rodentia; family Spalacidae; genus Rhizomys; species Rhizomys pruinosus. Next base: position 161,545 of record VZQC01008145.1, read on the forward strand.
TTTTCTGATTCTTATTCTTTTTTATATAATTATTTGTTGAGTATTTGTACAACTGATACAATGGTTGCCAATCAAACCCAATCCCCCAACCCCCGTCAGAATTCCTGCATTATAACATCCAAGATAAGCCCGATCCAGTCGAGCTCTAAATCAACTTTCTTGTAATTTCTTACTCAATTTCAAATACATAGCTTTATATTTGCAAGGAATTTTTAATCAGACCACTCACCAGTACAGCTTTGTTTTGCAACAAATGGAGACTATCACAAGTTTCCCAACTGTTCAAACACAGAGCATAATTTTCTGTGAGGACCTAGCCCTAGGCGAAATACCTACAATGCAATGTCTACAATTAAGGCTTAAGAAACATAGTGGAACAGGGAACAGAACTAGTCTTACTATATTTCTTAGCATTCACCAGTGAATCATTTTCATGGTATTTAACCCAGAAAGCCACACTGGCAAAAGTACAGAGAATAAGAGACTTCACAGTGCTTTTCTTTGAAAGGGCAAAATATACCACAACTGTACTGCTCAGGGATCCAGAGCAATAGTGGAAGAAGAGGTGGAATGACTCTAAGAGCTTGAAACATTTGGTGGACACAAGGAAACGGAGTTTTTCAGATAGCTGGGAAGTTACTCATATGAACTTATAGCAACGACAACAGTATGCACAAGACCCATGCAGCCTCAAATGAGAAAACAAAGTGTGGAAGTGGGTGAGAAGACCCAACCGTAGCTGAGGAACTACTGGCAAGTGATAAATAATGACAAGGGCTGAAATGGTTTCTTTTTTTTTTTTTTTAATTAATTTTTATTGATGCTTTGTGCATTTCATACATTTTTTCCAATTCAGTTCAGGCTTATTTCCCTTTCCCTCCCCCCCACCCCCACCCCATCCCAGATCATGCATTCTGCCATAACTGTCCTGCATCTTTCTCTCAGTTTTTTTTTTCATTTTTAGCTATAAGTGATAATCCATGAGTACAAGCATCCTTCATGCAAAACCTATCTGCAGGCTGTTGTGCCCAAACACCTACAGCCCCACCATCCAGTGGGGGGTGACAGGTTGTTTGTTCAATCAAGTTGATCAAATGAGTGTCCAGACTACATTGCTGTAGTTTCACCATTCACCCCAATCGCAGCCCTTACATTCTACCACGCCCCAGTTTCTTTAAAGTTGTTACAGGGATTAGTCAACGAGGCTCCAGTGGGTGGAGGCAACCTTAAATCAGTAAGGCTTTAGTATACATGGCAGAGTAAGTGAAAATGAGCAGGCATGTAGCAGAGTGGTGCAGATAAAGGAGGGTCTCTAAATATAAGCAAAATACATTGTACTAAACCCATAATAAATATTTTTAAAAAATCACTGCCCTTCCTCCAGAATTCATTAGTAACCAATACTTCAAAAGGGTAGGATAAATCCATTTGTACCCCTCCTCTGTCCATAATAAACAGTTAATGGGCCCAGTCTTGAGTAGGCACACTACAGGCAGCCATAGCTTCTGTGAGGCTACGTCTGCATTGGCTGTCTTTCCCAGAAGTAAGCAAGTCACAATCTTTTTCCTGCTCTTCCAAGTCTTACATTCCATCTGCTCCATTTCTACAGCAATTCTGCCCAAGGCTGAGCCCTGAACTGTCCCTCATTCTCAGCACCTTGTGTAGCCACTCCCTTCACTCTGCTTTTCATTGAAAAAGAAGCTTCTCTGGTTAAGGCGAAAAGTGGTATTTGTCTATGAGTATGAATGCATGCATATTTAGAATGTAGCTTTTCCCATTTTGATGCTAACAGAAAAGAAACTTCAAAGAGCAGATGATATGCAATTATTTATTTTTAGTAATTGATTGCTTTTCTAGGTACATAGCACCATTCGTACAGCAGAAAAAACAATTAAAATTTACAATCATCACTTTTTCATAAGAACTAAAATATCTCATGAAAAATTGATAACTGTTTTGCAAGATTTTACAACTTCCTGCCCAGATTAATTCTTTGGGCAGCTCTTCCAAGGCAGAAGATTGAATATTCTAAAGGCAATAATTTGGCAAATTGAACAAAAACTGCACTTTAAAAATGAAAGCATCAAAATTTAGAAAACTTACTTCACAGAGGGAATGAAAAGGTGGGTCAAATCATGTACAGATGATAATTTGTGGCAATTTCCTAATAAATATTGCCTATGCTTCTGTTTAGCATTTTTGTATAATTGTTGAAATCTATGAACTAAACAAAGACTTTGAAGATACCAGGTTCACAGTAATCATATATTTAAAAATCTACATTCCATACTATAAACAGTTCAACTCATAATAGAAACAGTCTATATATTGGCAAAATTCTTCCTAAGAAATTCTTGTGGTGAGCACCATAAATTCTTCCTGTTTTCTTTACCAGGAGCCTAGTGCAATTTACTTTCCTAGAACTCACTCTACTCTTCCGAAAGGTAAAATGCTTTTGTCTAGCAAGGCATTCGTGAAGCATTTGTTTCTCAGTTGTCAATACTTGAATATAGCACTGTCTTTCTCCATCAATTTAGTTCTCGCTTTTCTGATACCAGAGCATAATATTTAAGGTGGCAAAATTGACTTTATTGCTAATGTTTTAAAGGCATTTGTTAATGATATTTTTTAAAACTTTGTGCTCTAAATAATTGAAAAAATGAAGCCAATCAGTATTTTCAAATATTCTTCAAGCTGGTACACTGAAATAGTTGTAGTTTTGTGACCAGATCTATTAAGGCTATTAGACAGATATCAGTCAAGTAAGTATCATTAAACAATATGTTTAGTCTTCCCATAATATTGGGATTGAAGCCATGGTCTACACCTGATTTAGGTGGATTTTCCCATAATCACATTCAATACTAAATGGAGTTGACCCCGTTTCTTTACATTAAGAAAGAGAATGTTATTTATGCATATCTTTAAAATCTATTAGAAAACTACCAACTCTGATCAAGAGATTTCTTTCACTGTAGAAACATTGTTTGAAAACCAGAAAAGTCATCAGAATATAGGAGAGACCCTTTCTTGTGAGGAGCAAATTAGAAACAAGCAAGCAATCAAAAAACCTGGGCTCATATACTCACAGTGCAGTAACAGGGTAATAGAAGTACTCATCTTCTTTGTTATTTTTGGCTTTGCTGTGAACAAATACTTAATAGAAGCAATGAAAGTATTTCAGCTCATGGCTTCATTGGTTTTAGTTCATCATGGTGGAAAAGACATGGTTGCAGGGCCAGCTCAGCTTTTGATGGCATGGACAGATGTCAGGGCCTTGTTACTTACTAGTTGATCATGAAACATAAAAAGGTAGACCAGCACCTGTGTTGTGCTGGACCTTGTGCCCACCTCAAGCAACACATCTCTGGCAGCCATGTCTAAGAGCTAAAGGTTCTATAACTTCCCAATAAAATGTACACTTAAGGACTAAGTGTCAAAACACTTGAGCCTCTGGGAGTCATTTTACATCAAGAAAGCACATTTTATTTATTATTTATTTATTATCTATTTATTTTATGTGTATGACTGTATTGCCTGCATGGAAGTGCACCTAAGTCATGCAGTGCCTGCAGAGGTCAGAAGAGGGTGTCAGATTCCTCTGGAACGTGAGTTACAGAAATTTGTGGGGCTTGGAATCTATCCTGAGTCCTCCACAAGAGCAGTTAGTGTTTTAAACTGCTGAGCCATCCCTCTGTCCCCTACCTTAACGAAATTTAAAACAAAAACTTTCTTATTAAATGGCAATGGTAAATGAGCTAATAAAATTGCATATTCTCACAAACTTGTCATTCATGGAAGACAGTTTCATCAATTTATTGAAAGAGAATGTTTTCATTATAAAGGGAGCATTTCCTTTGCTACCATTATTTCTGCCACCTCCATAGTTCCCGCAATTCCACTGCTGAGGAGGTCAAATTGTGTTCTAATTGTACAATGTCTGACCTCGGCAGTTGAACAGCTTGATGAAGGCTCAATGTAAAACTGGAATCATCTCTATTTCCAAAATTGATATAATTAAATTAAAGTAATCAATATTCATCTGTGTAATAACTCCCAAATTCAATACCAAAATAGTTCGGTAAATGATTTGACTCATAGAGATGGCATGAAAAGCTTAAAGACAGCAGGAAAATGTAAATTAGTCCATCAAAGATACTTTCCAAAAGATAGCTCTAAGTTAGCATAGTTATTCCTACTTTCAGCATAGAGAAGTGAATGCCTGTTGTTTGTGACTATTTTGTTAGGTACAATAATAGCATGATCATTAATTCAAGGTCAATTCAAATAAAATGGGAAACCAAATGTGTTTTTTTTTTTCATTCAGTCTATAACAGCAGTACAATATGCACTGTATACTAGAGATTCAAACTATGATTTAAATGAATACTGCTATGGTTTTCAATGTCTTCAAAAGACTAGTGTGTTGAAGATGTGATTTTGAAACTCTAACTATGTTAGGAAATAGTTAAAATGTTAGATGGCAGAACTTAAAAGAAAAAAAAAAATCATTAGGCACACACCCTTGAATGGGAAACCAGGGCCATAGGCTTTCTTGACACTCTCTTCTTTGCATTTAATTTCTCAGAAGAACTAAGAAGAAGGAAGGATGACTTAATAAGACTACACTGTCAGTTAAATATGATGATATGTGACTGAGTTAATCAGAGAAGAAAGTCATAATGCTTTTCAAAAGTAGTAACATTTTTATCCTGGAAATAATTAACATCTCTCTAATTTAACTTAAGGAGTGTTTAATGGGAGGTAACCCGTGTGTGGTATTGGAAACACAGCCAAATACACATCTAGAGAGGACATAGATAGTAGAGAGAAACATGATTTTGCCACAACACTAAACCAATGCAATGTCTTATTGTATTTAACTATGTATCCTTATATTATAGACAAGGGTATGTCTCACCATTCATAAAGAAATATTCTTTTTGCAACAAATGGAGATTACAAAGTGCTTCATCTGGTCAAAAGCAGAGAATAGGTGTCTATGAAGCTCTTCAGCTAGGATTGGGAACTGCTGCTCATTTCCATCATTCTATGCTGGGTTTTGTCTGATTGAGTCAGCATGCGTCTTGTTCGTATGTGACCATTGCTGCAATTCTGTACCAGGAAGATCCCAGTGGCCTGAAAGCCTCTGTTTATATTCATGTACCAACCTTGGCTCTTACAACCATTCTGCCATCGCTTTTCCCATGGTCTCTGATCCATGGTAACTGATTACTGCGAGGTGAAAGAGAGTATAGATCCTTAAGGGAGTGACTCTAGATAGGCTGCCTAGACTCCAGTGGAAAAATTTGCATGGATACAAACATGTGACTGAATAGGACTTAACTTATATGACAGAATGTCTGAAATCTGGTGGAAGAGAGTATGGGGAAGGGGATGGAAGAGCAGGTCTAAGTTTGAGTAAGATCTATATGAAATGTGTAAAATTAAATAGAAATATGCAAAAGGACTCTCTGAAGTGTTCAACTGTATGTGACACATCTACAGTACAATCTGTACACATAAATTTTAGGGATTATAGTGAAACAGGGAAAAGAAAGAATATTAATGAATCAACTCTCATCAACAAATTAGTGCATCTCTCAATGCTCATCACTGTTGAGTGAACCTCAACAGTTAAAGATTGCTTTGTATCCAACAAAATAAATTAGTTTTAATATATTACTTTTGGGCTGGTGAGTTAGCTCATTTGGTAAAGTACATGCAAGCACAAACCCAGAACAACAGGAAATATTTGGACAGAGTGGCAATGCTTGTAATCCTGGACCTCTGAAGTTGAGAAATGCAGATTCTTAGGGCTCTCTGACCAGCCAAGCTAGCCTGCTTGTGAACTCAAGCCATTTCCTGTCTCATAAAGCAACATAAATTTGTCTTCTGGCTTCTAAATAAATAGTGAATTTACACACACACACACACACATACACAGAGTCTCACATGCACACAAGATGTTGGCATTTAAATATCTTATTTATTTCAGATATTTTCAGTGAATACAGATTCAACCTGAGAAAGAGAAGGCAGATAAAGGAATGAAATTTGAGAACAGTGTATATGGGATGATTTTGAGGGTGGCCACAGGGAATACAGTGGATATAGAATGAAGAAAATCAACTGGAGCGAATGTTGCTCAAATTCATTTTGAATGCATTGCCAAGGAAACCGAAACAGTTCAAATGCATAGTAATACATAATTAGCCTATCAGTCTCTCTATATCTCTCCCTCCCCCTCCCTTCCTTACTCTCTCCCTCCCTCCCTCCTTCACTTCCTTCCTCTTTCCTTTCCTTTGTTCCTTCCTTCTTTCCCACTTCCCTTTTCCTGCTATTCTTATCATTACATTTTAGATCTGTGTGTCATGGGGTGTGTATTTGTGTTACCACACAGAATGAGAATATTCTGGATAGAGTGCTCATTTTGGATTTCACACTGGAATGTAATACTGACTTATAGCCTTAAAATACAGGAAGAAATGATAATGTGTGGACAGAGGAGTTCTAACCATTTTGTTAAGCCAAAGTTCCTGAGAAATTGTTCATTGTAGGAGGTGAATAATTGTAGCTGATAAATGTGATACAATATGATACATACCACTTCCAGATCAAGAGTTTTAAGAGGGGTGTGTTTCCACACATATTTCAGTATAAATAAAACTAATATTCCATTTCACTTTTCCTCCCTTGAAATAAAGTGATTTAAAACTAAAACAAAAGGATTTAAAACAGAATCCATAAGTGCTCAAACAGTACTGCATTGATCCTGCCCTTGGTTACCCACCAGAACTGGATGGTAAAATGTGTGAATTGTAGCACAAGCAGGGATAAATAAAACTGATGTTGATTTCAAAGCCTCATCCCTACTGGATAGAGTTCACAGTGCTGGAACATGCTATCCAAACTACCAGATGTAAAATATAATCATCATACTTCCCCAGAAGTAAGTCCTGTGAACAACTGGCCTGGGAAGATCTGCCCACTGGTTTGATAGTCACACAAGTGTTATGGGAGTCACCAGTCACTCTTTAATTAGACTTAATGTTCACTTCCTAGGATGGAGCCCATCTCTGACATGTATATCAGTTTTAGGAACTTAAAGGTTGACAGGTCACAGGAAATAGGAGAGAACCCAATAATAGTTTTCTAGTAAATAGCTATTCTATTAAAGTTACTCTTGATGGAGGTTTCCTTACGCAAAGATGGTGATTAACCCAGAAACTTATAACTGGGCAATGTGCAGAGAATCAGAGGCTTATCTCTAAATGAGATACCTACTTATTTCTGCTTCCAAGGCTCAGGGGTCATTACGGACAGGGGGTTGGAAAGTCGTAAGAGATGATTCCAAAGAAGCAGTGTTTTACAGACAGCTGGTCTGTTACTCATATGAACTCATAGTTATGTTGACACCATGCACAGGTCCCATGCGAACTCAAACTAGACAATAATCCAGCATAGACATGAGGAAATGGGTAAGGAACCAACTCCAGTTAAGACAATTGTGGCAACAGATGGCTACTGGGAAAGGGCAGAAACAGTGTTTTTCAGGGATGGGATTCTTGGTAGGTTAACTAGTGGATGGAGCCATATCGAACGACACTTAGAGACAAAAATTAGAGTGTATTGGCCATATTATAAATATGTATTATATATAATAGAGTATATTAAATTGATGTGAGCCAATACAGGGTAGTGCAGGTAGAGGAGGGAGAAAGGAATCTAAATACTACATAATTATATTGTAAGAAAATCTCAGAAATTCAATAAAAATATAAAAAACCAAAAATTAAGACATTAAACCTGAAGGTGGATAGATCTAATTCCCTAAATAATTGTGTGAAGTTCATCAGTCTTCTGTCTAGAAATATCTTCTCACTGGTGAATATAAGCAAATTATATTTTCTCAAGCCATTATTCAATTAGTTATTTATTAAATTGAACATGTTTTAAATAATAGAATATTCAAGTTAATAGGCTCGTAGTGTGCATAGTGAAGATGGTAGTGGATATACCAGGGTGTTAGTGTGCTTTCGTTTGAGATGGACTTAGAAAAACATCTATTTAACCAGGAACTGTTTTACCATTTTTCCTTGATGTGTTAGTGGCATGAATAAAAGCACTGAGTACTTTCTCAGTATTCACTTTCCAGGAGATCTATAACAGGATTTTGTTTAGGATTTATGTGGAATATTTATTATGAAAATGCCAATCTTTTATTGAAGTATTTTAGGAGGAATTACAGAAGCTTAACAAGGTGTTAGACTAACAACTGTATAAGAAATGCAAAATAGTATAATACAACTGTCTTCTGGAGACTCATGGATTAAAAAAAAAGGGGGGTACAGATAGACATGAAACCTTCTCATCAAAAACCTTGCAGTTCAAATCTTGAAACTAACTATGGGAAGGGATTTGTGTGTTTCAATAGGACAGGATGTCACCAGCTTGATGGCTGGGAGAGAGGAGATACAGCTTTGCATTGAGTAGGATGTGCCAGAGGGTGCCAACTGGGGGGTTGACCCGTCTGAACATCAAAAGGAGGGGATGCCTCAGATTGCCATGGACATTGGGCCCCTTTGTGGCCCCTACATGTGACAGCTATTTGTGATGAGTCCTGGTGAAGCTTGCCTTCTAGGTGCCGCAGGGGTTTTGATGTGAGAGATTTTCTTGCCCCCCCCCAGAACAAGAAGAAATATGACGATGATGAGGTCGCTCTCCAACTGTAAATTGGAGACAACTATTATAGAGGTAATCTCTTATAAAACTGGTAAAACTGCCTTCTTTAATTGACTAATAGACATAAGAACTGTGAAAAGGATTATTCTCTGTTCAGAACCAAATATAATACTAAAGTCCTTAAACTATGCACTTAAGCAAAATATATCAATACAGGAGCTCTGACATCAGTAATGGATTATTCTACCAGGGAGATGTTGGCCAGGGGATCCAAGGCCCCACAAAAGGTAAAGGCTCCTTGCCTCTAAACTGGGATATCTGCAAGAAAAGAGGCGATAAGGCCCTGCTGCTGAAGACCTGACGTTAACATGGGGAAGATGTATTGAAACCACACATGCAAGTGTACAGATGGCCTCTGGAACACCAGAGAGTGTTACCAAAGGCCACTAAACCAAAACCAATAAAGCAAATACGGGTCTCCTTGAGTGAAGCAAGACTCCACCGTCAACACCAGCTACACCTCACCTGCCTGGAAATACTGTGCAGCAGAGGCAGCCATATGCCTGTATATCCCAAATCTAATTGGCTATTGGCTCTCTCCTTGGAGGAATAACCCATGGCTGATGCCACAAGCTTACATCCTCTACAGGTTAGGAGATGTCATAAGCCACAGTAAGACCCTGTCATATTTAACAGGAAAAAATGTAACTCATGAATCAACATGTTATCTAAACATATGTGTCTATACCAAAGTAACCTACCATAACTATTAATGCTGTTTAAATACCTATATATCTACTTGCTTGTGCTTCATTAGTAGGATCGAAAGGTTATTCCTGGACAAACTATCAGCCCATGAAAGGAAACAGCCAGAATTGACCAGAGTCCAAGACAACAGCTCCAGAGAGAGTGGACTGTTCTGCTTCTCATCCACCTGTGCCCCTTTTCTAAGCCCAGGGAATAATCTGTGGAAGAGGGGGCGTGGTAGAATGTAAGGGCTGCGATTGGGGTGAATGGTGAAACTACAGCAATGTAGTCTGGACCCTCATTTGATCAACCTGACCCCCTGCTGGAAGGTGGGGCTGTGGGGGTTTGGGCACAACAGCCTGCAAATTGGTTTTACATGAAGGATGCTTGTACTCATGGACTATCACTTATAGCTAAAAAATGGAAAAAAAAAACTGAGAGAAATATGCAGAATGCATGATCTCGGTTGGGCGGGGGTGGGGGGGAAGGGAAAGGGAAATATGCCTGAACTGAATTGGAAAATGATGTATGAAATGCACAAAGCATCAATAAAAAAATAAAAAATTAAAAAAAAAAAGAAATGCAAAATAGGGGCTGGAGACATGGCCTAGCGGTTAAGAGCGCCGACTGCTCTTACAGAGGACCCGGGTTCGATCCCCAGCACCCACATGGCGGCTGAAAACCATCTGAAACTCCAACTCCAGGAGAACTCCAGTTCCAGGGGAATCAGAGACCCTCTACTGACCTCCGCAGCATTGCACGAGACGGGTGCACAAACCTGCATGCAGACAGTACATTCACACACATACAGAAATAAATAAAATTAAATGAAAAAATGTTTAAAAAATGCAAAATATAAGTTAGCTTTGACAAATGTCAGTTCTGCATCACATAAATTGTGTGTGTGTGTGTGTGTGTGTATATATATATATACATATATATATACACATATATATGCACATGCAAAATATTACTGTGCTTAAGGTTGTAGAAATTGCTTTGAGATGACATAAATACATCATTAGTTATGAGTTGGAAATTATATGTAAATAAATATCAGAAGAGAAAATACTCAAGTACTAACTGATTCATTTACAAAGTCATTATGCTATTTACAGGAAACTCAGTGATGGGTGACTGAATGAATTTTTATCTTTATTCTCAGTGAGTATATATATGACTCAGTAGTGGTTGCAAGAAAAAAAATTTCTATTGCACCCTTCAGTAGAATAATTTGTTTTCCTTACATTTAGTAAAATTCATTTAAATGGGGTAAAATACAAATTAAGCATTATAAAGATAGCTGATTTTTATTTACCTAACTGTGATGCTACAATTTAAAGAATAACATACTAAGAAATAGTTTTTGAAGTATTTTAAATATTTTATTTATTATTGTTGTTTCATGTATTTTTATGTGTGTACTTGCTTCCATGTTAAGTATACCCATGCCATGCAATCCCCACGGAGGACAGAAAAAGGCATTGGATTCCCTGGACTGGAGATATGGACAGTTGTTGCCATGTAGGTGCTGGGATTAGAATCCTCTATCTTCTTCAAGAACCGTTGAGACATGTCTCTAGCCCCAAAGTTTTTTTTTAATGTTTTAATATTTTTTATACAAGACTACATTACAAATCAAATCCAGACATGTGTCCCCCTCCCTACCCTCTCCCCACCCCACCAGAGCTCATGCACTCTTTCAAACATATTCTCCATCTTTTTCTCAGTCTCTCTCAAAACTCTCAATGCAGAAGTTGACTGTTTCAAGCAGAAGTTCACCTCTTCAGTTAGTTCCTTGATGCAGTAGTCCCTTCTGCTGTCGTTGTTGTTGCTGCTGTTGTTCTTTCCAATATGCATCACTCCCAAATACTTGGACAAAAGCTCAAGGAACCCTGGACAAGAAATACCTACAACTAGGCAATTGACACTAGCACCCACAGATGAAGGATACCATTCACTGTTTTTCTGGGACTGTGTTACTTAGCATAATATCTTCTAGTTCTATCCATTTCCCTGCAAAGTTCATGATGTCATCTTTCTTTACCACTGCATAGAACTCCATTGTGTAGATGTACCACATTTTCTCTATCCACTCATTAGCTGAGGGACACTTGGGCTGGTTCCAGCCCTTTGCTATTGTGAAAAGAGCTGAAATAAACATGGCCGTGCATGTATCTCTGTGTTAAGATGAATTTTGTGGATACATACCCAGGAGTGGTATGGCTGGGTCAGGTGGTAAACTCATTTTGAGTCTTCCAAGGGTTCTCCACACTGCTTTCCATAGTTAGCCCCAATATTTTTAAATATCTAAATACTTATGTAGATGTCATGTGAGGTGGGGTTATCTTTTTTTTTTCTTTTTCATTCTTTTGATCTTATATTACTCTAAAATATGCATACATACCCTCCACCCATATACCAAAAATTCCTAAGTCTGAAAATAAGTGGTACATTAGTTCTAGAATCTGTTAAGGGATTCACAATAAAAGAGCACAGTTGTTTTCAGATCATGAGGAATTTAACATTAACTTTGGTCAGTTTGCCTTACAACTAGGTACTTAGTGCTAGCACAGATAGGATTTGTGGTTTGTTTTTCAGGGACTCTGTTACTTCACTTAACATAATATCTTCTAGTTCTATCCATTTACCTGCAAAGTTAAGGGATTTTTTTTCTATATTGATTATAGTGGCTTAATATAAATTATTCTGGGGCTGGAGAGATGGCCTAGAGGTTAAGAGCGCCGACCGCTCTTACAGAGGACCTGGGTTCCATCCCCAGCACCCACATGACAGCCAAGAACCGTCTGAAACTCCAATTCCAGGAGAACGCCAGTTCCAGGGGAATATGAGACCCTCTTCTGACCTCCGTGGCATTGCATGACATGGGTGCACAGACTTGCATGCAGACAGTACATTCATACACATACATAAATAAATAAAATTAAAAAATATATGTAAATTATTCTTTGACTATTACATTTTTGTTTTTCATTTGTTTTGTTTTCAAGGGCTGTGGTCCTGAATGTTCTTAAAACATTTTGACAAATTTTCTGTCCTTGTTTAAAAAAGAGATTTCCCTGACAAGGAATTTTCCTGTTTCTAAATTCAATAATAGCAAAGTGAGCAACAACGTATTTGCCTGAAATTCTTGGAATCCTGCTCTATACTGCTGGCAGACTCTATCAAAGCATCTGCCACCCTGTGACACACTTGTGCCAGGAGATACACAAGAGATTGCTGGTCCAAGATGCTGGAAGTCAACTGTGAAAGACTGAACTGACAGGAGTGCTAAGGCTTCACAAGAGCCAAGAACCGGAGACATGGCTCTGGAAACCTAAACCAGAGATGGAATACGGTGTGCACTGAAAGGGAACCAGAGCAGAGAGGGCTGTGAAGACAGAAACAGAATTCTACATGGGAACTCAGATTCACAATGACCACCCTTACCCATGTCTTGACTACAGAAAGCAAAAGCGACAGGCCTTCCACAAATCCTAGGAGTCACAGTCACAGGAACTTCAGTCATCCAACCAAGAACAAGGTTGCAATCTGCAAGTGACAGATCTCAGAATGAGGAACTCTGTCTAAAAGTAAACTTGTTTACAGACTTCCCTCCTAATTTGACGAACATGCTCACTTGTATGAATGACAGACAGAAATAGCTACCCTCAAAAGACGATCCAAGAGGAGAAGGGAAACCTATGTTCTCAACTAGAAAAGCAGGGGTACAGAGATTATGGTATTACCAACATCTATTTCATTTTATTGCTTAATTTGATTTATTGTACTTTCTCAAAATTTAATTGATTGATATTTATTGTATGTGTATGAGAATTATGCCTGCAAGTGTGTAAGTGCACCCATGTTGTGCAATGCCCACAACTGCAATTATGAGCAGTTGTTAGATGCCATGTGGGTAATGGGATTGGAACCAGGTCTGCAAGAACAACTAGTGCTCTTAATTGCTGAGCCATCTCTCCAGACCCTACTGTCTTTATATAATTTATGGTATTGTACTTTAATTGTCTAGCTGTGTTTTAATTTGTACCCACTTGGAAAATCTCTTTTTTGTGCTTTTATTGATTTTTTTTTGTATTTCAGACATTGTTTTTCAATTCAGTTAGGGCATATTCCCCTTTCCCTTCCCCCCACCCCTCTCCAGATCATGCATTCTGCCATAACTGTCATGCATCTTTCTCTTAGTCTTTTTTATGCTTAGGAATTCACATTTTCCTCCATTAATTTTATATTACTCTAAAATATGGATACATACTCTCCACCCATATGCAAAAATTACAGAGTCTGAAAATAAGTGGTGGGTGGATTCTAGAGCCCTTTGAGAAATTCACATTATAACAACATAGTTGCTTTCAGATAAACAGAAACAAAGCAATAATGTTCAGCTTGCCTTTCATCTGGGGGATTTCGTGTTAATATCCACAAATGAGTGAAACCATTCGTCATTTGTTTTTTGGGACTGTGTTACTTCACTCAGCATAATGGCCTCAAGCTCCATCCATTTACCTGCAAAGTTCGTAATGCCATCTTTCTTTACTGCTGAATAGTACTCCATTGTGTAGATATATCACATTTTTGTCATCCATTCATCTGTTGAGGGACATTTGGGTTGGTTCCAGCTCTTCACTATTGTGAAGAGAGCTGCATGGATGTGCATGTATCATTGGGGTAGGATGAGTATTTGGGGTACATACCCAGGAGTGGTATGACTGGGTCAGGTGTTCAACTCATTCCGAGTCTTTTAAGGGTTCTCCACATTGCCTTCCATAGTGGTTGTACAAGTTTACATTCCCACCAGCAATGGATGGGTGTTACCCTATCCTCACAACATCTCCAGCATCTGTTGACTTTTGTTTTCTTGATCTTATTGGAGTGAGATGATAAAAACCTTTTATGATTGTCCTTCTTTTCATTTGATATTTTTTTTTTTACTTCTCCCACCTCTCAACCACTTTCTTCCTATCCCAATCTTACTATATTCTCTCTTTCCACTTTCACATCCTATCTTCAATTTATTATGTAAATATTGACACCATTATCACTAGTAAATTAATACAAACTGCATTTTACTAAAGAAACACTTAATTCCACTGGCTCAGACACTGCTTAAAGGATGTAGGTGAAGCACATAAATACCTTATACTACAAATCAATACTGGGGATCTTTTTAAACAGTTTTAGCTATTGCTGTAGCAGCCCCTCTCTGTAAGTGGCTAATGGACACATAAATTCAAATGAAGAGAACTGACCGAGTTTAATCAAGTAAAATTAAACCAAATAAGAGCATGAGAAAGGGAGAGGAATCTAAAAATTGTGACATGATGGAGAAAAGGTGCACTCGTAGCTGCGATTGTACCCAAAGAAGAGGGAAGAGAGAACAGGAGAGCGGAAGAGAATCAACAGAGCAAAGCATTTTTAGAACTATGTTGTGAAATCCATTATTTTATGTTGCTTTAATTTTTTAATAAATAAATACTCCTGAAAAAGTTCTTAAAAGAACTAGACACAATGATTCCCTGTCTTAAGATGTTTTCAAGTAAATTCTACAGTTTACTACTGCCAGTCCTTTTTCATCAGGCTAACAGTTATTAATAAATCTATTAAGACAGCAAAATAAAAAAGCAAGAAAAAATTAACTATGTATAATAGAAGATGCTTACTCCTAAAAGCTAAGGAGGAATTAACTGTAATCACTATTGTAATGAAATTAAGTATAATCCATCAAGCCTCATAAAACACATTCCGTTCATGTCTTCCAAACTCTCATTTAGTAATCATCCATAGTCCTAGAAACTAATAAGTATTCTCCCCAAGCTCCCCAGAGAGTGAGAGAGATCTCCAAGTGTATCTCTGAATTTTTTTCCCATCTTCAGGTGAGCTAATGAACTTCTCTTTGCTCTGTCAGCAACCCTACTTGATCTTGTACAATACAGATAGAGCATTGCTTTCCATAAACTATTCTGTTTGGAATTAGAAACCACATATACCTCAGTAATCAGTTTATTGAAGAATTATAATCAGAACTTTCATGAATATTTTGATATTCATATATGTTCACACATGATCATTGATTTTACAAGAACATTAGTGAGTGTGTTGGTTTGATCAGATAATGGACTCAGTCTGAGAATTTTACTCCTGTACATTTTTATAGTTATATTTCAAAGTGGACTTTTTAAATTCCTTTCAGAATATTTGAAGTTTTTCTAACAAGTACAAAGCTAACTTTTTATATGGCTCCTTCTTAGTATTAAACATTAGGTCGCAAAGACCAGAATCCAGTGTAGTATCAAGACAACCATGATAAGCGTTTCTAGTAGGGGCTTTACCACACCAGGGAATTGGATCTTGCTTTTTCCATTACCTGCTTTGATGCTGAAAACTCCATCTATCTCTCCATACTAGTTTATTGTCTCAAGACACATAAGGGGTTTGAAAATATCTTTCCTAAAATACAATCTGAAAAAAGAAAACAAAATGATATCTGTTCATGAGACACAGAGACAATCCCACAAGGGTACTGGTAACCAAACTAGAGCTCCCAGGAAGAGAGATACATGCAGTCTCTCTAGACTTCCACCAAATGTATTTTAAACACAGTTAAATATTTTCTTTGTTCCTCTCCTTTCTCTCCCTAAGAATAAACGACAAAGCAAAACAAATTTACATTTAAAAAAACACAAATATTCCCTAACCTAACTGGTGATAACTTGATTCTCAGCAAGTTTCAGAGCAAGAGGAGCATTCAGAGTAGCTACCTAGAGGGAAATAGCAGCAAGATGCAAAACACTTCCAGGGAGATGGAACAGGAGTGGCTGTAATTAATTCAATAAAGAGATGTTTGAGAGCAGTCAGGATAGGGACAGAGTCACTGCCCTGCCTAAGGCAGTATCTGTGATTATACCTGAATATTCCTTTATCAAGGAATGTTCTAAAGGGAATAATTAGAGGTAAGTAAATGTGTCCTGGGGATTTATTATGTATTCTCTTTGTGAATATCTGAATGTCTCTCATTTCTAATTTAGTATGTAACTAGAGGGTGGTCTGATTTTGTTTCAGAGTGTTTCAGTGGCACTAATTACTTCCAAAATTACCAAGTGAGAGATCACAAATGAAACTTAGAGCTGGTACTCTTTAAATCTGTGGCCAAACACGTTCTTCAGCAATGTCAATGGAGTGTACTGTAGTGTGCAGTGTGGGACCATCGGGAGCTTCATAGATTCATGTCCTTGTTGTTTGGAGTACATAAACATAAACTAATGCCACAAATGGAATATATAAAGGAGCAAAAAAAAAAACAAACCACTGGACTCAAATCAAGCTTCAAAGACTTGGTAATAGGCTAAGTTTAAAGTCTTTGCTGTATGACTATTACAGTGGAGAGAATGAGACATTTCTGTGAATCCTAGTCAAACAATATATTTGCTAATGGTACATATTATGGTATAGTAAGTATCACACCAAACTTACCAACTTACATGTGCATTATAGTTAAGAGAATTCTCTTCTTCTCGTCTTCATGAAGTTGAACATTAGCATTAACTTTTCAATACTGACTCAATTCTTGAAGTTATGTATTTTAATATATAACAATCCTTAGCTTATAGTTTTCAAAACCATGGAGTTTGAGGAATGCCTATATTGTTTCAGGAGGTTCTTGAGTGAGACAGTGAATCTTTGTTCACTTATTTGTTTATATTCTTATTACAGATGTACAAAGTAAGCTGAAGAATATTCTATAATCTTCAATTGTCACTCCAGTGATGTTTCTTTTATATGAGGAATTTAGATTATAAAAGACCTTGGTGTAGCCAGGTGTGGTGGCTCACGCCTTTAATCCTAGCACTTGGGACGCAGAGGCAGGCTGATCTTTGTGAGTTCAAGGCCAGCCTGGTCTACAGAGTTCCAGGACGGCTGGGGCTACAGGGAGACCCTGTCTCGAAAAGACCAAAAATAAATAAATAAGTAAATAAAATAAAATAAATTAAAAAAGACCTTGGTGTAATTTCCTTTTATTTTTAACAGCTCTTAGTTTAAGATTACTATTATAAATACTGTATATACTTTTTCTCAACATTTCCAGTATCATCTTTAGGAAAAAACAGTTTAATATTTACCTGTGTTCTTGGATTTTTGCATTCATTTAAAGAATTATAAACTTATGACTCAATTGATTGCCTGTTTTCCTATTTAAAATCTTAGGTACAGGGAACCAAATACGTTTTTATCATAAGAGTGATATGCAGAATGAGGATTACTTGTGATTCTTAACATTGTTCAGAAACTGAAGTTAAAGTGATGTATTATAGGGTTCAAAATGACTAGAAAGAATATACCTATGCACACCAGGGCACACTTGTACTATTAATACTCACAGACCAAGGCAGGATTGGAAGCTTGAGGCCAGCTTGCACAACATACTGAAAGTTTATAAAATGAAAGACAAAATAAAAATAGAAATGATAAAAATAAATAATAAAGGAAGCACATAGCACAATACCCAACTCATAAAAATAGTTGCAGAGATGCAAATGCCTCTTAGAATGATGTGATTGCTACACATGGAATATATGTATATAACAATAATGAACTACAAATAGAGACTTTCAAGTATTATATGCCACTAAAATGTACACAAACAACAAAGTAACTGCTAGGTGTGGTGGCAAGCACCTTTAATCCCAGCACTCAGTAGGCAGAGGTGGGCAGTCTTTTGTTGCAGTATCCTGTATGCTGAGAATTATGCAGTGTACTGCACAAAGCTTGTCCCTCATCAACCTAACCTGCCTTAGGTAGGCGTGACCATACAAGCAACTGAGTTACAGACCTGGGCCAATCACAAGGTGACATGACAACTGCACTAAGAGGAGAGCGGGATATGAGCAGTACATAAATCCTAACCTTGCCCCCAGTAAACGAGTCTGTGGCAGCTTGCCCTCTGCCTGCGTTCACCAGATTCCCAGGGTCTGCGTCTTGACTCTGCATCTCTCATCCGCTTTCGTTCACAGTTGGACCACGAAATTCCCCAGCAGGCCTGGGGGATTGTCTACATTCTGTGAGATCAAGACCAGCCTAGTCTCCATATTAAGTTCCAGGCCAGCTGTGGCTATAGAGAAAACCTGTCTCAAACAATACAAAAATAAATAAATGAATGAATAACTAAATAAATATTAAACAAATAACTTAAATCCATGCAGCAAAATAAATTAATCTTGGATATTAGTCTTAGCATGTCTATGGCCCATTCCACCCTGACTATATCCAAACTTATCTAAAGTTTTTGTTATAATATAGAAATCACCTAGAATTTGTATTTAATAGAGAACTAAGGGGCTGGAAAGAGAGCGCAGTGGTTAAGAGTGCTGACTTTTCTTGCAGAAGACCCAGGCTTGGTTCCCAGCACCCACATGGCAACTAACAGTTGTCTGTATCTCCAGTTCCAGAGGATCCAATGTCCTCTTCTGATCTCTGGGGGCATTGCATGACATGGGTGCACCTCCACGCAGGCAATAGAGTCATACACATAAAATAAAAAAATATAAAACAGAATTTGAAAAATATCATTACTTGATTTTCTTCTATCCTTGGTACACATAAAAATCAAACACTGAAAATTCGAATATAGGAAAAGAGAATGTCTAACATGCATCTATACCTCTATCTATTTCTGCAAAACTCATTCAAAGAATACATTGAGACTTCTTTACTATTATAGCCCATGACATATGATATTATATATAAGTAATGTATTTGGCATACATTGAATATTTTTTTAATTTTATTTATTTCTGTATGTGTATGAATGTACTGTCTGCATGCAGGTCTGTGCACCCATGTCGTGCAATGCCGCGGAGGTCAGAAGAGGGTGTCGGATTCCCCTGGAACTGGAGTTCTCCTGGAATTGGAGTTTCAGACGGCTCTCGGCCGCCATGTGGGTGCTAGAGATCGAACCCGGGTCCTCTGCAAGAGCGTCGGCGCTCCTAACCGCTAGGCCATCTCTCCAGCCCACATTGAATATTTTTTAAAATGATGTATGTTCTATGTGCCTCTTAGAATGAGACATAGTAAAAAAAATGAATGAGACATGGTAAGAAAATCTAGTACACAATATGAATCATTATAATATCAAACTAAGTCATACATTTCAGTTTTATATTACATATCAGATGTTTTTTTGAGACAGGGTCTCCCCGCAGCCCCAGCTGGCCAGGAACTCACTATGTAGACCAGACTGGCCTTAAATTCACAAAGATCCGCCTGCCTCTGCCTCCCAAGAAATAGGATTAAAGGTGTGCACCACCACACCCAGCACTAAAGAGGGTTCTTAGCCACATGTGGGTGCTGAGACTTGAACCCAGGTCCTCTGAAAGAGCAGGCAGCACTCTTAATCGCTGAGCCATCTCTCCAGCCCCTACACATCACATTTATAAAATAGCCATGGGCTTTTATGCAGTTTATTGAAACTTTCAAAATTTGCAATTAATTTTAACATGTGTCATTCACAAGTGATGATATCATATATATAATCTTAAATAATATACAAATGATAATACTAAACATTTATTGAGGACTTAATATATCTAATCAAAAATATTTGCACATATATTTCTTGTATGAATACCATGCTATAATCTTTTGACCATGTTAGTTTATAGGCAAGGGCACAACAGAAAATTGTGAAACCACTTTGCTTTGTGAGAGAAATTTTGTTTTTAAACAAAATATATAGAAAAAAATTAATCTTAAACATCCATCTCCATGTCACACACTTTTCTGTATCTGTGATAGAGCACAAACAAGGGAACTTTAAAAAGAAGAATTTGGGGGCTGGAGAGATGGCCTAGCAGTTAAGAGCGCTGACCGCTCTTGCAGAGGACCCGGGTTCCATCCCCAGCACCAACATGGCGGCTGAGAACTGTCTGAAACTCCAATTCCAGAAGAACTCCAGTTCCAGGGGAATCCAACACCCTCTTCTGAACTCCGCTGCATTACACGACACGGGTGCACAGACCTGCATGCAGACAGTACATTCATACACATACAGAAATAAATAAAATTTTTTTAAAAATTAAAAAAAGAAAACATTGAAAGGGAATTTTTAAGGGAAGCATAAGAGAGAGTAAGAGAGAGACTGTCAGCCTCTCTCATGACACACAATCTGAAGTTGAAGCAAAGCTGGACATTTTCTATTTTTATTTGCTAAATCAGGCAAATCTTGGCACGTTGAAAAATCCCTTGGCTTCAGCTTAATTGTAGAGATTATAATAAAATGAAGTTATTTTCAGAAAAAATGATATATAAGTAAAAATTAACCATTGATGTAATTTTAGGCATTTCCAATTGGCTGCTTACTTGCATGGACATTTAATATTTTAAGGAATATTATGTTATTTCAAGTGTGAATCTTCCATTATCAAGAATACATAATTTGGATACTTTTTGTTCTGGAAAAATGGATCTTCTACTATAAATTATTTATTTATCTTCTTGCAAAGATATTAAGAAAAATAAATGCTTCACAACAATTTGAGTGCCATTCTTGGAAAAAGGCTATACCAATCAATCTTCTCTATATTCTTCCAATTTTTTATGCATATTCTATTGAAGCAATTATGCCAAAATTTTTCAATGCATATTTTATTGAATTTATGTGTATTTCATATAACAGATCTTTTTTTAAATTTTATTTATTCTTGTATGTGTATGAATGTACTGTCTGCATGCAGGTTTATGCACCCATGTCGTGCAATGACGCAAAGGTCAGAAGAGGGTGTCGGATTCCCCTGGAACTGGAGTTCTCCTGGAATTGGCATTACAGATGGTTCTTATCCACCATGTGGATGCTGGAGATCGAACCCGGGTCCTCTGCAAAAGCAGTCAGTGCTCTTAACCACTAGGCTATCTCTCCAGCCCAATCATATAACAGATCTTAATCATATTTAGACCCCCCCCATCTGCAGTCCCCATAGCCTACCCACAGTATTCCATGCATTCTGTCCTGCAGATTAAGGCCTATTGAGTAAAGTTTCCCTACCCAGATGCCCTTTTATGTGAGTCCATCCACTGGGGCCTGGCCAGTCTATCTAGCATTACTCCCTTAAAGATCAAGATCCTCTCATCCAGTGGTGATAAGCTCCAGAAGTTCCTCTTCTAATGTTAGAAACTGCTGCCCATTTCCTCAACACTATCCTGCTTTTTTGTCTAATAGAGTTTGCACTGACCTTGTGCATGCTGTCACTATTAATATAAGTTCTATCATCAGGGTCCCAGGGGCCTGGAGGACTGTTTCCTTTTGGTCATGTACCACCCTGACTCTTAGAGTTTCTCTGCCTCTTCTTTAGCAGTGCTTCTTAAGCCCTGAGTGGGTGAAGATACATGAGTTTTATCCAAGGACATGCACTCTGTCCTCCCTTTATATAATGCACTCTGACTAATTTTGTCCTTATTTATACATTACCCTCTGTTTCAGGAGAAGCTTTGCTTGTGAGAGTTGAGAGAGGCATTAGTATTCTTATCCTTTGGACTGTCTCAGGGGTGGCTGGAAGAGGGTCTCGACTCTGAGCCCTCTATCGAGGGTCCCCATCTTGGAGGGACCACGCTTTGCCTTTGCAGAGTGAACAGAGGGTCGTGTTTAGGTCTGCTCTGGTCCCACGGTGGGCAGCTTTGTGTGGGTGGGCTCCTGAGGTGCAGGCAGGATGCCATAATTCACTTGGGCAGGTACCAGGGCATGCGCACCCCCCCCCCACCAATGGGAATTGGTGAGAATCCAAGTAGACTTCCTTTTGGAAAACTTTCAGAACAGAAAGAGAAGACTGACTTAGGCTTCCAATATCCAATATACAAACAAAATTGAATACCTGAAACCTAGACAAGTCAATATTCCATAAAAAAGGAGGAGGAAAGGAAAAAAAAAAGTATCAGAAGGAGTCAAGCAAAACCATCCACTAACATAGTGAAAAGTCATTTGTGATTTGAACCAGAAAAGGGAAACCCACATGCCAGGGACACAACGAAGGGACAACATGGGAAAGGCACAAGATAACCCCACACCAGGCTCTACCAAACCTGGAGGAGATAGCTACAATGGGATCCCCTTGGAGGAGACCCAAGGGACAGAGATTAGAGGAATAATTGCAGACCTACGCAGAGAAATTAATGAAAATAAAGAAGAAGTCAGAGAACTAAAGAGAGAGAATGAAAAACTCAAAAAGGACCTAGAGGGATACAATGACAAAAGTTGGAAAGAACTAAAGGAACAGATTGACAAACTTCAGAAAGAACAAGAGGGAGAAAAAAAAATAAACAAGAATTCAGAGAACTAAAGAGAGAGAATTAAAAACTCAAAAAAGACCTAGAGGGACACAATGACAAACTTCAGAAAGAACTAAAGGAACAGAAGAACAAACTCCAGAAAGAACTAGAGGGAGAAAAAAACAAACTCTGAAAGGAAGTGGAAACACTGAAAAAGGAAGCCAACCAATGAAATAAGGAGCGCCAAGAAGAGATTGAGAAGCTCAAAAAGGAAATGGAAGTACTAAAGAAAACACAGGATGAAATGAAAAAGGAACTAGAACGCACATTCAATCAAGAAGAATGGAAAGGAAAAAGCGTCAGAAGTAGGAGGAAGCAGAACAAAGAATATCAGATCTGGAAGATAAAACAGAGCAATTAGAAAGCTCAAATAAAGATTATGAAAATTTTAAAAATACACAAAAGTGGAACAACCAGGAAATATGGTACACTATGAAAAAAATCAAACCTCCGCATCATAGGAATAGAGGAAGGAGAAGAATCTCAAGAGAATAGTATTGATCAGATCTTCAACAGAATAATAGATGAAAATTTCCCCAAACTAAAAATAGACAAACCCATACAAATACAAGAAGCACATAGGACCCCAAATAGACAAGATCAGAAAAGAAACACCCCACGCCA
>VZQC01008145.1:188061-204961 GCA_009823505.1 Rhizomys pruinosus
TTTTTTTTTTTTTTTTTGTGCCAGTACCAAGATGTTTTTATGACTATAGCCCTGAAGTATAGTTTGAAGTCTGGTATAGAGATTCTCCCTCGTATTGCTCTTTTTGCTCAGGGTTGCTTTGGCTATTTGGGGTGTTTTGTTTTTCCATATGAAATTAAGGATTTTTTTCCAAGCCTGTGAAGAAACTCTTGGGGATTTTAATTGGGATTTCATTGAATGTGTATATTAATTTGGGTAGAATGTACATTTACAAAAATTTTTTATGTGTATGAGTGTACTGTCTGCATGTAGGTTGGTGCACTTGTGTCATGCAATGCCATGGAGGTCAGAAGAGGGTGTCAGATTCCCCTGGAATTAGAGTTAAAGATGGTTCTTAGCCACCATGTGAGTGCTGGGAATTGAACCCAGGTCCTCTGCAAGAGCAGTTGGCACTCTTAACCACTGAGCCATCTCTCCAGCCCCTGGACATTTTTACTGTATTAATTTTTCCAATCCATGAGCATGGGAGGTCTTTCCATCTTCTAAGGTCTTCTTCAATCTCCTTCTTCAGGGGTTTAAATTTTTTGTTGTAGAAATCTTTGGTGTCTTTGGTTAGGTCTGTTCCTAGGTATTTGTGTTTGTCTTTTATTAGTTTGGGGAAATTTTCATCTATTATTTTGTTGAATATCTGATCAATGCCATTCTCTTGGGATTCTTCTCCTTTCTCTCTCCCTATGATGTTGAGACTTGGTCTTTTCATAGCGTCCCACTTTTGTATATTTTAAATTTTTTCATAATCTTTACTTGAGCATTTTAGTTTTTCTGTGTTATCTTCCAAGTCTGATATTCTTTATTTCTGCTTCCTCCATTCTGACTCTGAGGATTTTCCCCATCCTTTCCTGTTGATTGGATGAGTGTTCTATTTCCTTTTTCATTTCATCCTGTGATTTCTTTAGTATTTCCACTTCCTTTTGGAGCTTCTCAATCTCTTATTGTAGCGCCTTGCTTCACTGGTTGGTGTCCTCTTTTATTTCAGCATGGGGTCTTTTCAGTGTTTCCACTTCCTTCTGGAGTCTGTCATTCTCTCTTTGTAGTTCTTTCTGCAGTTTGTCATTTTCAGCCTTTAGTTCTTTCTGAAGTTTGTCATTCTCTCCCTCTAGTTCCTTCTTGATTTTTTTCATTCTCTCTCCTTAGTTTTCTGACTTGTTCTTTATATTCTTTGATTTCTTTGAATATGTCTATGATTGTTCTTCTAAGATCTGTGTCCTGGGTTACCTCTAGGGAGATCTCATTGTAGGAATCTTCTATAGGGTTGGTAGAGTTTGGTGTGGAATTATTCTGCACTTTTTCCCATGTTGATCTTTTGTTGTGTTTTTGGCATGTAGTTTTTTTTTTTTAATTCTGATGCAAATCTGAAATATTTCTTCACTGTGTTGAAGGTTTGCTTTGCTTGCTTCCTTCAGATGCCTTTGCTGTTTTCTCCTTGTTTATAGAGGTTTGACTTGTCTAGGTTTCAGGCTTTCACTTTTGGTTATATATATGAAGGTCTAGCTCGCTCTTCCCTTTCTGTTCTGAAAGTTCTCCAAAAACTAACAGCAGGTAAGAACTGGGTCAGTACCCTGTGCTCACTTGTCTTTCTGCCACCCAGTTCCTCTAGGTTGGTTGTGGGGCTTGGTGTTGTGAGACTGGAGTTGTGTCAGGTTCACAGTTTCTTTTATTGCCTTGTGCCCTGGAATCACCACTGTAGCTCCACTTGGACACTCATTCTGCAATTCTAGTTGGGGGGAGTTGCTTCCTTAGCCTAGTACCTTGTGCTCTGGCTGGCCCTGTCAGCTTATTTTTTAAATTGACTTTTTGCGAATTTATGTGTGTGTGTGTGTGTGTGTGTGTGTGTGTGTGTGTGTATAAAGGCCTATGGAGTAAAATTTGTGTCCCCAAGTGTCCTTTACTCTGGATCCATCCCCTGGAGCCTGGTTAACCTACTCAGTGTCATAGCCTTAAAGAAGAATGATTCTCCCTCTTCCAGTAGCTATTGGTTGCTGGTAGTTCCTCAGCCATGATTGGGGCTTCCTCCAGACTTCCATTCTTCTGCGCTGGAATTTTGTCTGGCTTTAGCTTACATGAGATTTGTGCATGCTGTGACAATTGCTGTTAGTTCATATGAATAACTTCTCAGCTCTCTGAAAAACTCTATATCCTTGTGGACATCTTCCATCTCTGGCTCTTATAATCTTTCCACCCTCTCTTCCATAATGATCCCTGAGCCTGTGAGGCAGAGGTTTGATATCGGTGTCCTATTTAGGGATGAGCATTCTTTAGTCTCGTATTCTCTGCACATTGGCCAATTGTGGGTCTCTGTGTTAATTACTATATGCTGCATGAGGAAGCTTCTTTGGTGAAAGATAAGAGATGTATTAGTCTATAAACATAATGAGTCAGTAGGAGCCAATTTAACATTATGTCCATTTAAAATAATAGTATTGGGCTCTCCCCTATGGCCTGTCACCCCAGGTTCCTGGTCCTAATATCAGTGTCAGATATGGGCTCCATGTAGTGAAGTGGGCCTTAAATCCAACCAGAAAGTGGTTTACTCCCATAACATCTGTGCCACTATTGCACCAGTGGGAATATCTTGCCAGGCCAGTTGTTGTAGCTCATAGGATTCAC
The DNA here is from genome assembly GCA_009823505.1 of Rhizomys pruinosus. Lineage (NCBI taxonomy): Eukaryota > Metazoa > Chordata > Mammalia > Rodentia > Spalacidae > Rhizomys > Rhizomys pruinosus. Next base: position 190,708 of record VZQC01008145.1, read on the forward strand.
CTTCTAGTACTATGAAAGTTAGCCAGTAGAGATGAAGCTTTTTGGTCAGTATCAACTTGATTTCTCCTTGTTTGCTCTACAACTCAGATTGTAGTGTCTTCAGCAATAGGATCTTACTATCAAGTTCTGGTGAGTAATCAGGGCAGGGGCAATTCCCAGTATTCTTTGAGGGTCTGTGGTACCGCTATGTTCAAAGGACTCTTCTCTGGCAGAGAGACCATAGACATATGCCACCTTCCTAAGCTTGTTGGCACCTGCTTGCTAGGATCATCATACCTAAGCTTGTTGACTGTTATGCTCCATAAGACTGAAGGGGCAGTGAGAGTCAGCCATACTTACAAACCAACCAGTAAGCCCTAGATGTATGAGGGAGGGACTAAGGGTATATATACTGAAGAAGCAGAGGGCAGTCTGCCATTTTGTGTGGCTGTGGGGAAGTCACTGTCCACACTTGGATGAAGACTTTCTATGATGCTTAGGAGGGGAGCAGCCACACTCCTTTATGTAAATTTCACCTGTTGCTCTGTAAGTAAATCCAGTAGAATCACTGGTTTCCTAGACTGCACTTTGGCAAAATTGTGCCTTGATTTGTTGTAGGGACCAAGAGAGGGGGGCTGACATTGTTTACACCTTCCAGAAGGAATTTTAGCTACATCCTGGTCAACATCTTTAAAAAAAGGGAGTCCATTCCTGGCATTGTGCTCAAAGTCTTTTTATTTTGGTCTTTTTGAGACAGGGTCTCCCTGCAGCTCCAGCTGGCCTGGAACTCACTATGTAGACCAGGCTGGCCTTGAACTCACAGAGATCCACCTGCCTCTGCCTCCCGAGTGCTCAAAGCCCATTTTTTAAAATTAGACTTCCTTCCTTCCTTTCCATCTTTCCTTCTATTTTTCTTTTTTTGATCATTTTAATTAGATGCTTTAGGGCACGGAGGAGCAGTCGAGGTCCATGTGATCATATATTCTCGTCACTAAAAGTTGTTTGTTTTCCTGATTTTTTTCCCAGTTCTTTTTATATTCTAGTTATCAATTCTTTATCAGATATATAGCTGGCAAAGATTTTTTTCCACATTCTGTAGACTGTCTCTTCACTGGACTGGCAGTTTGCTTTGTTGCACCTAAGCTTTTTATTTTTATTTACTTATTTTTTCATTTATTATTTTACATATTTTTTTTGTACAAGATTATGTTACAAATCGAATCCAGACTCATGTCCCCCTCTGTGCTGGATAGCTTTAGTGTCAACTTGACACACCTGGGTTGAGGGAGCCTCAGTTGGGGAATTGGCTCCATTGGACTGGCCTGTGGCCACATCTGTGGAGAATTGTCTTGATTGTTGAGCAATGTGGGAGGGCCCAGCCCACTATGGGTGGTGCCACCCTGGGCAGGTTGTTGTGTACTGTATAAGAGGTCAGGCTGGTATGTTAATCCATGAATTACATTTTTTTCTGTTGAATATGACAGGGTCTTACTGTGGCTTAACATACCATCCAAACATCTGTGTCTATACCAAAGTAACCTACGATAACAATTAGTACTGTTTAAATACCTATATATCTAATTGCTTGTACTTCATTAGTAGGATCGAAAGGTTATTCCTGGACAAACTGTCAGCCCATGAAAGAAAACAGCCAGAATTGACCAGAGTGCAAGACAACAGCTCCAGAGAAAGTAGACTGTTTTGCTTCTCATCCACCTGTGCCCCTTTTCTAAGCCTAGGGAAAAATCTGCGGAAGAGGGGGCGTGGTAGAATGTAAGGGCTGTGACTGGGGTGAATGGTGAAACTACAGCAACATAGCCTGGACACTCATTTGATCAACTTGATTGAACATACAAGCCTCCCCTGCTGGATGGTGGGACCAAGGGGCTGTGTGGTTTGGACACAACTGCTTGCAAATTGTTTTTACATGAAGGATGCTTGTACTCATAAATTATCACTTATTGCTAAAAAATGGAAAAAAAAACTGAGTGAAAGATGCAGGACAGTTATGGAAGAATGCATGATCTGGGATGGGGTGGGGTGGGGTGGGGGGAAGGGAAGGGGAAATATGCCTGAACTGAATTGGAAAATGATGTACGAAATACACAAAGCATCAATAAAAATAAAGAATTCTATAATATTCTCCATATCTTAAGAAAAGAAGTTTATTTGATGAGTGGTGACTGACATACTGGTCTGTAAAATAAGGATACATATTTAGTATAAAGTAAGAACTTATGTTTGTCTAGTGACTTGGCAGATGTGATGTAGAGTTTTCTCTTGGCTCTTTGACCTCTCCAGATTGTGTGTTTCGCTATGTTCCAGTGCCACACATGTGTTCTTTCCCACCAGGGGGATTTAAGTTCAATTAGATACTTGTCGATTACCACTGATTTAAAAGTGCCACTACCACTGTGACAGACATCATGGGCGTTATTTGGCTTTGAAGCTGGGGAACTATTGATTGATTTTCTCTTTAGCAGCCGCGTGTTATTTTCTAGAATTATGAGCTAGTCTTCAGGAAGGAGGTTTCTATATCAAATCCGGTTTCATCGTTCCAAGTTCTGTGCTTGAAAGTATGTCCTTCCTTCAGCAAAAAGATCTTATATTCAAGTTCTGTGAGGTAATCAAGGGCTGTGGCCATAGCCAGTGTTATTTTGGGAGTCTATTTTACTACCCTGACCAACAACTTGAAGGGAAGTTGTTCTTGTCTAGCACTGTGTTTCTTTTTCTATAGCCTTCAGTTATACATATGTGCTCATGTACGCTCATGTACAGATATTGTACATACAGTTTTTGGTAGGCTTTTGAGCTTATGCATTTCCGTGTTTTTTTGTTTTGTTTTGTTTTGTTCACCACCTAAGTTCTCCATCTACTGATATGGTAAGAAATGTCACCAAACTACACATACACTGTGAGTAAAAAAGAATAGTCATACAAAACTTATTTTCTGATCCTAGATGTTCTTAATGTTTAAGATTTTACATAGAAAACAATTAGTTGAAGAAACTATGTCATACTACTAGGAAGTTATAAAGATAATGGAAGATATGAGATTTTACTTAAATTATATGAGCTACAGTGCTCAGCAGTTAAGAGCCCTGGCTGAGCAGCCTGGTTTGGTTCCTAGCACCCACATGGTGGCTAACAACCATTTGTAAACTCCAGTTCCAAGGGAATCAGATGCCTTCTTCTGACTCCATGGGCCTTCCTGTCATGGGTGCAGTTACACACATAAGCAATATACTCATACACATAACATAGAATAATAAAGTATTTTATTTATATAATATATAAACAATTATTTGGAGAAAAATTGCTGTCTTTGATATCTCTTTTGTGTTATAATAAAATGATATATTTTTATTTTATTTTATTATTTTAAATTTTTGAGAGGTCTGGGAGTCTAGAAAATAAATGTTGATTGATTAATTATTGCTGATTTTGTTTCTGTATTGTTTTGTTTTTAACACAGGGACTTACTGGGTAATTGTGGCTAACCTGTACTTTACTATATACACCAGGCTGGCCTGGAATTTGTAGAGTTCCACCTGAATTTCTGTTCCAAGTGCTAAAATTGAAGGCCATGCCTGACCAAATAGCTGCCAATTTGAAAAGTGCCTTTCAGTTAATGGTCTAGGTACAAATGAAATTGAAGACCCTGAGCCAATTATAATTCCTTAATGTAGACATTTTCTATAGTCAGTATATGTAGAGAGAAGACAAATAAAGTTTACTTAGACTTGGACTTAATGTTCACCTCCATAACCATGTGAATACTTATCACTACCAATTAAACCACCAACGTACTGACAGTTGAGTCTAAAATATGCTGTGCTTAGAGAAAAGTGTGTGGAGTTGAAGAATTTATATTGTCAGGCCATAAGACTTGAGCTTCAAAAATCAACAGTTATTCTTTGACCTTTGTGCATCTTCTATTTGAGAGTTGTCTATGAAAACATTCTATGCTTTTTTGTCCTCTTATGTTGTGCATGTGCCAGTGGATGGCCTACACCCATGCACAGACTCAGTGGTTTAAACAATAGAATACATGTTGTTGGGAGACATAAGTGATCAGATACTGGAGGGGTTGGAGAAAGAGTACTAAGTGATGGTTTTGATAGAATGTATTGTATGCATGTATGAAATTGTCAACAATTATTAAAAAATTAAAGAGAAAGAAAAAATAAATCTTCCATGTCATTTAATAGAGTAATTCTATGAAGCTTTTCACTTACTAATTTGTGTTTTGTTAAAGGAATATTGACCATGTATCTTTTCATGAATGAAAAGATTTTTCATAAATATCCAGTCAAAGAATAATTTTGTCTTTGATTCAATATAACTATATTATGAAGATGCAATAAAAGTAAAACCTTATGTACATGCAGACAAAAGCAAAATATTCAATTTGACATATGGAATCTTCAAATAAATGCTGAGACATAACAGTGGCCTGAGTACTCCAAAAGCAGGCATAATTTTGACATGATTTTTGTTGTGTCTAGACACCAGGCTTCCACATGGCTTCTTTATATTCTGTTCATTCTGATCATTACCAATCCCCCCACTTTCATCTTCCTCACCCTTTACCTCTCTCCCTATTTAAATAATTCAACCCACACTACATTCCCCAAGTTTATTGCTTTTACTTTATTTTTAAACCTAGGTTCTATTATCCCTTTTCTTTAAAGACCACTCTTCCCAATCCCATGTTGCTTTCTTAGTTTCCTGACATCCATTGAATTCTCAACTCAGTAGAGTCAGAGTAGATGTACAAATAAAAAGAGAAGATTCTGGAGAGATGGCCTGGCGGTTAGGAGCACCGACCGCTCTTGCAGAGGACCCGGGTTCGATCCCCAGCACCCACATAGCGGCCGAGAGCCGTCTGAAGCTCCAATTCCAGGAGAACTCCAGTTCCAGGGGAATCCGATAAACCCTCTTCTGACCTCCGCGGCATTGCACTACACGGGTGCACAAACTTTCATGCAGACAGTACATTCATACACATACGGAAATAAATAAAATTAATAAAAAAAAAAAGAAAGAGAAGATGCAGCTTTTATCATTCAGGGCCTGGGTTACGTCTGTCAGTGTATTATTCATCAATTTCATCATTTCCATGCAAATTGAATTTTTCTGTATCACTGAAAACAGTTTCATTGTTTATCTGCAAGTTCAATATATTCATCCTTTAATACCTAGATTTTTATTTCAATTTTTACTTAAAACATATAAAAATATTGATTATGATATATCTATCTTGAGATTTGATTGCCATTTGAAATAACTTCACTGAAATACTTTACTTTTCCAGATATTTCTTTTTACAACATAGCAAATGCTCTCAATCTATTGTTGTTTTTAATTTACCATCATTGAATTTGTAAAATTTCAAACAAATACATCTAGATCATATTTATATCTCCTCCGTTCCATGTACCTCTCCCTCTCCTCCCCATACTGGATTTTATTCATTTTGTCATCTATTTTAAAGCCAATTGAGCAAAATTTATGGCCCTATATATCCAGCCTTTGGTACCTGATCAACCTAAGGTCAGGTCCTTTAAAGGAAAGGAAATGAATCTCTCCCAGTCCTCATTTCTCCATTTCGGTGGTCGGTTTTGTCTGGTTTCCACTTGCATGGGTCTTATGCACACTGTTACAATTCTTGTGTGTTCATATGAGTAACTTCTGAGCAGTCTGAAAATGTCTTGTCCCATGGTGGTCTTCCCCCACCCCAGGCTCTGACAGTCTCTCTACCCCTCTTGCACAATGGTTCCTGAACACTGGGTGGCAGGCTTTTGACCAATAAGTTCTATGGAGTCTCTTGTTCTCTATACGAGCCAATTTTGGCTTGCTCTTTTAATTTCCTTCTGTTGGTTTTTGTGTTTCTATAACCACATGTAAATCTAATAGGTTTCACAAAGCATAATTTGCATAACTGTCTTCAATTACCACACATTTACTTCTAAGCTAAGAGTTAGAATAATTATGTCCTGGTCCTCTTCATTTATCATGGTTGGGAACATAAAATTTTTAAGTTTGAATGAATCGTCTTTTGTAATTTTTTTTCCTACGGATGAGACACAGATTTATAATTTTCCAAATATATTTACATAACCTTGTACAACCAGTGTACTCACCAGCCTTTAGCTTTAGAGTAATAAAATTTGATAAATTTCATTCATGATCACCAATCAAACAACACTTGGAATTGTTCCTAGCATCTGAGAGTGGGTTAATAAACACTAATTCAATACTACAGGGCTATAGTCATAAAAACAGCCTGGTACTGGCACAAAAACAGACCTGTTGACCAATGGAACAAAACTGAAGATCCAAATCTGAGCACATACAATTTCAGCCATCTCATATTTGACAAGGGGGCCAAGAAACCACAATGGAGAAAAGACAGCATCTTCAGCAAGTGGTGTTGGCAAAACTGGATCACCACTTGTAGAAGAATGAAATTAAACCCCTACCTCTCACCCTGTACAAAAGTCAACTCCAGATGGATTAAAGACCTCAACGTGAAACCCCAAACTCTGAAGGTGATAGAAGAAAAAGTTGGCAGCAGACTACAAGACATAGGCGTAGGAAAAGACTTCCTAAATCAGACAGCAGCTGCACAAGAATTAAGGTCGACAATTGACAAATGGGACCTCATCAAACTCAAAAGCTTCTGTACATCAAAAGAAACAATCAAGGAAGTGAAGAGAAATCCCACAGAGTGGGAGGAAACCTTCACTGCAGATACATCTGACAAAGCATTGATTTCCAGAATATATAAACTACTCAAAAAACAAAGAAAAAAGAAAACAAATGACCCGCTCAATAGATGGAGCAAAGAACTGAACAGAGACTTCACAAGCGAGGAATTAGAGATGTCTGAGAAACACCTCAAGAACTGCTCAACATCACTAATCATTAAGGAAATGCAAATGAAAACCACTTTAAGATATCATCTTACTCCAATAAGACTGGCTAGGATCAAGAAAACAAATGATACCAAGTGCTGGAGAGGTTGTGGGGAAAGGGGAACACTCATCCACTGCTGGTGGGAATGTAAACTCGTACAGCCACTATGGAAAGCAGTGTGGAGAACCCTTGGAAGACTTGGAATGAACTTGCCACCCGACCCAGCCATACCACTCCTGGGCATGTACCCTCAAGACTTACGCCACCACAGAGATACATGCACGGCCATGTTTATTGCAGCTCTCTTCACAATAGCAAGGAGCTGGAACCAACCTAAATGCCCCTCAACTGACGAGTGGATAGAGAAAATGTGGTACATCTACACAATGGAGTTCTATGCAGCAGTAAAGAAAGACGACATCACGAGCTTTGCAGGAAAATGGCTGGAGCTAGAGGACATCATGCTGAGTGAAGTAACACAGTCCCAGAAAAACAAACGACGAATGGTATCCCTCATCTGTGGATGCTAGTGCCAATTACCCAGTTGTAAGTATTTCTTGTGTAGGGCCCCCTGAGCTTTTGTACAAAGCAGTTGGGCATAATGCATTTTGGAAACAACAACAACAACAGAAAATACTGCATCAAAGAACTGACTGAAACAGTGAACTTCTGCTCAAAACAGTCAACTTCCCCATGGAAAATATTGAGAAAGACTAAGAGATGGAAAGCATGTTTGGCAGAATGCATGAGCTCTGGTGGGGTGGGGGAATGGGCGGGAACACGGGTCTAGATTTGTTAAAAATAAATAAATAAATAAATAAATAAATAAATAAATAAAATAAATAAAAAAGAAAGGAAAAAAAATAAACACTAATTAAATAAATGAACAATGTTTAGGCCCTAATGTAGATTTTCTGTGTCATGTAAATAGAAATTCATTGCATATCACTTGTATTGTGTGAATCTATCATTTTTTGGTATTTTATACATAAGTTTTTGCATTTATGATTATTTTATATAACTAGAATAGTCAAATAATCTATGATAGTTCAACATGTAGAAGCAAGTGCATCTGTAAAATCTCTATCAGCTACAAAGTATATTTGGGTCAAATTTTGGTTAGTAAAATTGATATGGAGGACTGTTAAGAGTCTAAAAAGCATTTAATTTCTCAGCCCAAGTAAATTCTTTTTTCTTTTTTCTTTTATTTTTTTTACCATTCAGAAGGCATTCTCTCCATCTACTCTCCTGAAGAGAAGAAATTCTATTTTTGAAATGAACAAGGAAAAATAATCAATCTCCTTGCCTCTATTCAGACATTTCCTCTTGTCTACTTTTAAAAAAGATGTCCTCGTTCAATTGAGATGTATTAACAAATTTCCTCAGGGTACACATTTCATATTTCCCTTTTATATGTAAAAATTATCTTCTTGATTTCTGAAAACGTGTATTTATTTTTCTCCAGATATTCTCCCTTGTACCAAATAAGGATATGGAACTGACATTTATTCCTTTAGTTGGAACATAAAAATCTCAACAACAGAGAGGTTTCAAGTGCTTTCTAAATGACTGCTATTAAACAGCTAGTTTACATCCTGAAATACTTACTTAGATGTAACAAAAACCTACAAGGGTAGGTTTACACTTCATTCTTTCTTATAGAATATTAATTAGTGCCACATGCTTGTCATCTCTATTTCTAAGACAGAGAATGAGAAAGGGAGTAAAATTCGATCTAAAGGGATTAAGGAATCAGATTATCTAACAGCGAGTGTGACTATGGGCATATTTTAACATTTTCCATGTGTTTGTGTGTGTATTCTGAGAACTCCTTTATTAAAAGTACCAGTTCTTTGGAACTGATTTATGTTTCTCTAAATGTAGTATCACTTTTCCCAAAGGATAAAAATCTACCAAAGTATTTCAGCTATCTTTGTTATTTTAAAACTGTGTGCTGCCCACAGATAATCTTTCTGCATATTTCATTTCCTACTGCTCTCTCTTGCTTATCTGGGCTTTTTTTTTTTCTAAGAACATTCGCTTATAACAAGAAAAGTTTTATTTCTATCAACATACAGGTTAAAGTAGCTGAATCGATTGCTATGATTACAGGGATTTTCCCGAGTTTCTTTTTCTGTAAACGTTCATTTTGAACAATAAACTTAATTTCTTAAGAGTTATTTTAACTCTCATAAGATAATGTGAAAATGTAGACATAAATTTAGTATTTACTGCCAAGCATCAGAAGGTGAGACTTACATATGAAGAACATTTGCCTGGAGTTACTTATTTCATTTATTCTCTGTAATTCTTATTTTCTAAATCAAGTATATCATGCATAACATGATTTTATAACCTGCTGAAGAAAATCAGTTTTATGTTTTCTGAAAATTTTCATAAAATCATTTCTACATATACAGTATACAAAAGATTCTTTTCAATTTATTTCATGGGAGAAAGATTCCCTGGATTCATTAAATTTACACTAATGTAATCACTTATTTAAAATTCTGAACAATGGTCAACTTATCTTTAAAGTCATCTTGACAGAGACAAATTATATAATATCTTGGTAAATAGACCAGAAAATAAATGATTTCTTTTTTAATAACTGAAGCTTACTCTTCAATCTCCTTAATATTTCCAAATATCTATGTCATTCAATAAAAGCATGTCTGTGAAGCACTGTAGAAGTCAATTTAGATGACAGATTCACTTTTATAGTTACAGAAATTAAATTTCACACTTCTTGTAAGATATAAAAATGAAGATAACAGGAAAAATAATTATATCGAACTATTTATTTACCTATTCATTTATTTATTTATCATTTATTTTTCCTGAATGTATTTGAGTGGAGGCCAGAAAAGGGCATTGAATTCCCTGCTATTAGAATCACTAGCTACCAGGTTGATGCTAGGAATCAAACTTGGTTCCTCTTCTTGAGCAGTCAGTGGTCTCAACTGCTGAACCATCTCTCTAGCCACCAGGTCATCCATATTTGTAAATGAATATATATTTATTTGCATATATTGGAATAAATATTAAAATGACTAGTGATTAGTTTGTATGACTGAAATTGTGCTATTATAAAAGTATTAAACAGTATGAAAAACAATTCCTCATTTTAAATCTCCACAATAGGTTATTAGAACTATTCTTTTAATAGGATAGTTTTAATGACTTCTAAGCCTTAGCTTTTTATTTAACAAGTTTTGTATTGCTTAAAAATATCATTAACCAGGCTCGAGAGATAGCCTAGGGGTTAAGAGCACCGAATGCTCTTGCAGAGGACCCGGGTTCGATCCCCAGCACCCATATGGTGGCTAAGAAACGTCTGTAACTCCGTTTCCAGGAGAACTCCAGTTCCAGGGGAATCTGAGACCCTCTTCTGACCTCTGCGGCATTGCACAACGTGGGTGCACAAACCTACATGCAAACAGTACATTCATACACATACAAAAATAAATTTAAAAAATTAAAAAAATATATCATTAACCACAATGGAGTTCTATGCAGCGTTAAAGAAAGATGACATCATGAGCTTTGCAAGTAAATGGCTGGAGCTAGAAGATATCATGCTGAGTGAAGTAACACATTCTCAGAAAAACAAACGACTAATGGCATCCCTCATCTGTGAATGCTAACAAAAATTACATAATTGTATGGCAAACTGAGCAACGTCAATATGATCTGAAAACAACTGTGTTCTTATATTGTGAATCCCTTAAAAAAATTGATGTGTCTCATTTAGCTCCATCACCTTCTGAGGAACATCTCATTTACTAACCCTGTTGGATACTAAGCGAATATGAATCAAAAGGAAAAATCAGATGCAGTGTATGGCATTCACAGCCTTTGGAATTTTCCAGAAGATCTTGGACTAAAAGTGAAAATAGGCCAATTCACCCCATATTATCCACAGGGCCAACAACTGTATTTACATGAAGACATAACAGAGTGGCGTATAGGACAGAGACAGGTAGGTTAGACTTAATTGCATGGCTTGACACTGAACATACATAATCAAAATCTTGTGCTTGCTTATGATGTATTAACTCCACAATAAAAAAAAATGTCATTAACCCATGATATCAATGATAACTTGTCACATAGACTTCATTGTTGAATTTTAGGACATAGGGTGCTTAAATATTGCAAGACTCATAATAATACTAAGATTTTCAAACAGCAAATGACTATTCCTGACAAACTCACCTCACAAAAAATCTTAATATTTAAACAGGCAGCCTATGCTTTGAAGTTTTAAAACTTGTTATTCAATTTTCTTTTTCTTTTTTTAAATTTTTTATTTATTTTTCTCTATGTGTATGAATGTACTGTCTGCATGCAGGTCTCTGCACCCATGTCTTGCAATGCCTTGGAGATCAGAAGAGGGTGTCAGATTCCCCTGGAACTGGAGTTCTCCTGGAATTGGAGTTTCAGATGATTCTCAGCCACCATGAGGGTGCTGGGGATCGAACCCGGGTCCTCTGCAAGAGCTTTGGTGTTCTTAACGTCTAGGCCATCTCTCCAGCCCCTCAATTTTCTATTAATTATAAAACTTGTAATGAGAATCTCCTTCTAGTAAAAGATTGCTTCTTTTATGCACTGAAACATAGTTATTTTCATCAGTCATCTTAGCCAGATAACTGAGTAGCTGCTGTCTATGGACTGCTTCACATGTATTCTTTACTCCTACAATAGGTTTTCTTATTTGTTTGTTTTTTCTTTCCTTTTTTATTTTTTTTACTTTATTGGGGGGGGGTGTGGTATTGTCACATCCCTGTACTGTCAATTTCACAAAAGCTTCTCTTATTCTTCTTTCCCCTTTGTAGGTTGAATAGAATGTTTAGTGAAAGCATATATTCAGGATAATACAACCCAGGCAACACTGACTCCATAATGTCATCAGTGTAAGCCCTAGCAAAACGTTTTCTCTTGAAAATTGTCTTTATGCAGAAGGTAATATTTTTCTATATTACTATAGATACTTCCTTCCCATACTTTACACCTACATTCAAAAAAATTTGCTTCAATGCTTTTGCCTATTATACCATGACTGTCGTTCAACAATATGAAAAATATACTGAGATAAAAAAAACAGCTTAAGGACACTAGAGAAGCTTTAGATATAGAGACAGTTATAGTCAAAATATTATGTGATCAGAAATTTTTAAATTGTACTTAATATAACAAGGGTTTTATTACTATTAGCATACAATATTTGTTTTAAAGGAATGACATTGTAATTATACTATTATATATAATAACTATATTTTGTGTATATACACATTGTATTTATATTGTTTATATATATATGTTGTATATAAAATATATATTTCCTGGAATTGGCATTACAGACTGTTCTCAGCAGCCATGTGGGTACTGGGGATCGAACCCGGGTCCTCTGCAAGAGCAGTCGGTGCTCTTAACTGCTAGGCAATCTCTCCAGACATGCAAACAGTACATTCATACACATAAATAAATAAATAAACAAAATTTAAAAAATATATATTTATCTTTTTTCTTTTAAAATTCACACATGAAAGAAAATATATTTCCTTTTTATACCTTGCTTATTTACACTAATACACTGATGATATTTACTTACACTTTATTGCATATCACTCATTTTATACGTATTTATGGATGAATAATAATGGATTGTGTATCTATAGAGCACATTTTCTTTAAGAAAAACAGGCAGCATTCAAGAACATGAATATATACATATGTACATATAATGTAAGAAGAGAGAGAGGAAGAAATGAATTATTTACAAGAAAGAATAGAAGTGGTAGAAATTCACAACACAGGAAAAAAATAAGTTCTGTGATGAGCCGATAAACCAAGTTCACAAAAAATCTCTGTTTGTTTTACTGGAACAGGTTCAAAGATGATCACTGTCTAGAGATGAGTTTCATTTCCTGTGTCAATTAAAGAATTAGAGGGCAAGAAAAAACTCAGGCCTAGCAGACAGAAACATGCAAACATTCTTTATTAAACAATATAGAATCAAATCTATCCACACACATGCTGAGAGAAAAGTTCCCCACTAGAGGAGAACAGAATCAGAAATGGAAAATCTCCTGCAGGGCTCGTGCATTTTTAGTGTTCTTTCTGGTATTGGGCATGTTTCCCTCTCTTAATTTTGGAGTAGTCATTTTATACAAATAAGTGCATGTTGATATTTTGGAGTTCCAAACTGAGATATGTCCAGGATTTCATGACCCTAATCATGCCTTTAAAGGGGACCTGTTGGAGGAAAAATTAAGACATGCCCACCTGAGTTAAGAATAAAGCCTTTGTCTACAGTGATGAGGGATGAATTGTACTATCTGCATTACTCTTCTGTAACCATTTCCTTATCAATTTTTCTTACAGTTGGAGACAAAATCAATAGGTTTTACATTTGGAGATAAAACAATAGAATCTCCCATAACTGTAGAACAAAGGATAATGCATCAATAAATGAAAATGGGATGGGAGGCACTAGAGATATGCCTCAGTGTTTGAGAGCACATGCAGCTCTTCTAGAGAAACTGAGTTTAATTGCTAAGAAGAATGACTGGCCCAGCAAACTACTGAAGAAGTAATGGCACTTCTATCTTGGGGATAATCAACAGCTGCCTAATTAAAAATAAGTACTATTCAATGAGAGGGATCAAATGTGTGGTATTGTAAACACTCTCAATTACAAATAGCTGGAGAGGTCATGGATCCTGGAGAAAAACTGACTTTTGCAACACCTCTAGACCAATGTAATTTACTTTATGCTCCCTCATGTTTAAAATCAACTATAACTCTCAGAAACTTAAAAGATGCAAACTATTACAGAATTTCAGAATTGATCAAACACAGGACATAATTGTCTATGAGACTCTTTTATTATTAATATTATTATTTTTTAATTTTTTGTATTTATTTATTTTCTATGTGTATGAATGTACTGTCTGCATGCAGGTCTGTGCACCCGTGTCGTGCAAAGCCGTAGAGGTCAGGAGAGGGTGTCAGATTCCCCTGGAACTGGAGTTCTCCTGGAATTGGAGTTACAGACGGTTCTCAGCTGCCATGTGGGTGCCGGGGATTGAACCCGGGTCCTCTGCAAGAGCAGTCGGTGCTCTTAACCGCTAGGCTATCTCTCCAGCCCCATCTTTTTTTATTATCAAACTTTTCCATAGGTCATACATCATTTCTCAGCAGAATCTAGAGTCACTTCCCTTTCCATGCCCCCCACCCCACCTGAGTCCCTGCACTCTGCCATACATGTCCTATATCTTTTTCTGAGTCTTTCCAGAGTTTTTTTCAGTTCTTTTGTTGTTGTTGTCTCCAATTTGTATTGCCACTATAT
>VZQC01008145.1:207176-312351 GCA_009823505.1 Rhizomys pruinosus
CAGTAAGAAAGAAATTTATAGTTATAAAGTGTTTCAGACCTTTAATGTTCCTTTCAACTGATTTCTGACAGTCAATACGTTGTTAATATCCTAAAAAGACTGAGGTAGTAGGAAAGATATATCTCAATCTCAGTCAGCCATCAGGTCTCTTCTGCTGTACTTTACCATGCTAATTCTCAGAGAGACCAGAAGACCCAACCCCCCCTTCTTGTCCCCCTTCTTTGTCAGGCATATTGGGTTGTGGGCCACCACCGGAACTTTTGCCTGGCCCACTCTAGCTGAAGGCAATGATTCAGTTGATAAGGCGTCCAGAGCTCTGATGTGTTTTCTCTCCTCCCCTCAGGAACTTGCACGCACCTTTCACTCCCACTTTCATGTTAATTCTAAAATGCTTGCCTCCCGATTTCACATCTCTCGAGCCAATGCTCACGATATTGTAAAAAATTGTCATCTATGTGCCCCACTTCTGCCGCAACAGTCCCTTGGGATTAATCCCAGGGGTCTCCTCCTGTTACATGTATGGCAGATGAATGTCACTCACATCCCTGAATTTGGCACATTAAAATATGTGCATGCCTCTGTTGATACTGCCTCAGGAATTATTTTTGCCTCCCTACACTCTGGAGAAAAGGCCCCGTCATGTCCGCGAACATTTTTTCCAGGTGTGGGCAGCCTGGGGACAGCCTAAAGAGTTAAGGACTGACAATGGCCCAGCTTACACTTCAGGCTCCTTTACTTCCTTCTGTTTAATGATGGGCATTCACCTCACTCACGGTTTGCTGTACAATCCACAAGGACAAGGCATTATTGAGTGTGCTCATCGTACACTAAAGGAGTGCCTTCACAAACAAAAGGGAGGAATAGCCTCTGGATCTCCTCCAAAGGAAAGACTTGCGATTGCTCTTTTTACTATTAATTTTTTAAATTTAGATAAGCACAGGCGGTCAGCTGCGGACAGGCACACACAAACAGACAACACTTCAAAAGGGCTTGTAATGTGGAAAGACATACTTACAGGAAAATGGTATGGCCTGGACCCGGTCCTAACATGGGCAAGAGGAGCTGTCTGTGTTTTTCCTCAGGATCATCAACAACCTCTTTGGATCCCAGAAAGGCTCACTCGAGTGGTTCAAGATGTGGAAGTGTGGGATACTCGTGATGATGGTGCCATGGCCCATGGCGATGACGGAAGAGCTTCATTGGGGGCTGATGACAGTGTTCCCTAAACCTATCCCAGTCACCCATTCAGCGCAAGTATTCCCCTGCTTTTTACAACCAATGATAACATGGAGGTCTCTTCTTTTTTACCATTAGATGACACATTAGCAGCAGTACAAGAGACCATACACCTGCCCCTTAACGGATTACTGTGCCTCCAACTGATTACTAACATATCCCAGGACAGTGATTGTGTACAGGAGGCTGGTTTGATGCACCCCCTCCGGGGACCAGCTGGTCCAATGCCACGTGGCTCAGGGGAGCTTGGCACTTTCAAACCTGTACCTGTATGCATATGGCCCCCCTTTGTGTTCCTTGTATATAATGGAAGCTATGAAAGAAATAATGTCACCTGTGGTAACAGGACTTGTTTCTACACTTTATGCTGGAATGCTACCACCTTTCCTCTAGCGGTGGTATTTCATGGCAATCACAGCATCAGCTGCCATGGCTACAGCTGCGGCAGCTTCCCTGAGGTCAACTGTTCAGACAGCGGCTGCACTTAACAATTTGTTGGCTGGTGTTGCTGAGGCATTGACCAATCAACAGAATATTTATAATCATTTCAAAACAGGCATTATGTCACTCAATTTAAGGGTTGATTTGGTGCAGGATCAGCTCGATGTGCTTATACAGATAGCATAGTTGGGGTGTGAATGGAGACATTCTGGGCTCTGTATTTACCTCTGTACCTTTTCAGAATCTGAGCCATGCAGCTAATCTATCACGCAGTCTCTCACATCATTTAACAGGAAACTGGTCCGGTGAACTCGACTCTCTATTGGAAGAACTCCGCTCATCCATCGTGCACATCAACTCTACACGAGTAGACTTGTCCATGTCTGAGGGTTTTATCTCCTGGATGTCGAAGGCGGTGTCTCACCTACAGCAGTGGGCTGGAACAGCGGGTTTGGGTTGCAGTATAATCCCGCGTGGGTCATTGTGTCTGTGGTGTCAAGTTTGGCTTGGCATGCTAGAGAAGTAGTCAAAGACGGGTAAGACCCGCTGCATGTATTACCAACCTAAGACAGGGAACAAACCTATGCTGTTTGTTTAACCCCATGACGGGTAAGGAATACCTCTGCAGGGGCAACCTAAGACAGGCATTCTCTCTGCCATATTATAAAAGAAAGGGGGAGATGTGGAGAGCGGGCGTTGGCCAAAATGGCGCTTTGGACCCTGGCCAGATCTTATGACTATCGCCTGATTGTTGCCTGACTGCCCAGCTCATTCCCCAGCCAATAAGAGAACGCCAAACCTGAGCCCTCATTAGCATGTCCGCTGACTTCCGTATATTGCGCATACCACTTACAGACCAATGAGAGACCGCCACAGCACTCGCACGCTAGCAGGAGGCGGGGTTGAGAGAAGGGTATATTAGTAGGGGACACTGAAAGGGGGAGAGAGTTGTTGTATGAGTTGCCTGAATAAACTGCGTCTGGAAGAACAAGAGTGTGTCCTCTCCTTTTTCCTGCCGGCCGGGAACAGAGCAGACGACAAGGAGAGTGACATACTTGTTTTGGAATTTTTACAGCAGCCACACGTTAAAATAGACTTTTAACTAGACTGAACTTTAAGCGTTGGACATTTTAAGGACTGTGGGGCCTTTTTTTTTTTTTTTTTTTTTTTTTTTTTTTTTTTTTTTTATTTTTTCGGACAGGGTCTCCCTGTCATCCCCAGCTGTCCTGGAACTCGCTCTGTAAGACCAGGCTTGGCCTTTGAAACTCACAAAGATCCCGCCTGCCTCTGCCTCCCAAGTGCTAGGATAAAGGGCGTGCGCCACGCCCGGCCTAGACTGTGGGCTTTTTAAGGATTTACTGTCTTAGGTTGTGATTAATGTTAACATCATACTTTGGGGAAAAGAACTGGAAAGGTGGTGGTTTATTAGTGACGTGTTTTGTGTGTCAAGTTGACAAGGGGTCAATTGTGCTGGATAGCTTTAGTGTTAACTTGACACACCTGGGTTGAGGGAGCCTCAATTGGGGAATTGGCTCCATTGGATTGGCCTGTGGCCACATCTGTGGAGTATTGTCTTTATGGTTGAGCAGTGTGGGAGGGCCCAATCCACAGTGAGTGGTGCCACACTGGGCAGGTGGTTGTGTACGGTATAAGAAGGTGGGCTGGGCATGAGCCAGAGAAGCAAGCCACCAAATAGGATTCCTCCATGGCCTGTACTTCAGCTCCTGCCTCCAGGTTCCTGCCCTGAGTTCCTGCCTTGGGCTCCCTGAGTGATGAACTGTGACCCAGGAGATGTGAGCTGAATAAACCCTTTCCTCCCCCCACCAAACAAACAAAAAAAGATGTCATGTTTTCCTTAAGGAAGTGCTTGAAGGTTCTTCCTTGGTAATCTCAAATAAACATTAATCCTACACTTTTGATCCACACTGGGTTCTTTCCCTCCCATGGTCCCCCAAATGAAGTATAGTAAGCATGCATCTTGTCTTGATCCCCCTGTAGTGGCCTCCATGGTACAGCCCAGGTAGTCAAACAATGACAGTCTATACTCTGAGGAGGCTGAAATCCCCTTAGCTGTTTAGTCCACAAGCTGGGTATCTCAGTAGTCCCCATCTGGCATTTAAGGTTTGGAGGATTCTTTGAGAGATATGAGTCTTCAGTCCATATTGCAGGGTTAAAAAGCTGTGTCTCATGTCTTTGAGGAGTGCCAAAAGTGGTGGCAGCCACAGAGTGGATGCACTTGCCAGTAAGAATTGAAGACAGGCCAAACAACAGTACTCTCTTTTCTTTTTGTCTTTTTACTAAGATCTCAATTTTTGTCTGCAGTACAGTTTCTCTAGTCTTTCAGTCTTTCAGAACTGGACAAACACAGGGAATAACTGTCTGTGAGACTCTTAACTGTAAGTGATACACCTTCAATGAAAGCTCTACATTTGGGATGAATGCATTTCTTTTTTTATTTTTTATTTTTGTCTTTTTGAGACAGGGTCTCCTTTTAGTCCAGGCTGGCCTGGTGATTGCTATGTAGACCAGGTGGGCTGTGAACTCACAGAGACCCACCTGCCCCTGCATTTCTTAAATGTTGCCAGAGATGTTTCTTTATTCAGGAGATGGTGATTAACACTGAGACCCACAATTAGCCAATGTTCAGTGAACAGAGTACTTATTTCTGAATAGTTAATCTGTTTCAAACCTCTGCCTCCGAAGGCTGAGGGATCATTTTGGAAGGGGAAGCAGAACTACATAAGAGCCAGAGGTGTGGATTACCCTTGAAATGGTGGAGTCTTCCAGAGAGCTGCTCAGATACTGATATAAGGACATAGAAGTGGGGAGAACGTCCCCACGTTCTATACAAGCTCAAATTAGACAAACCTTTTTAGAATGTATATTCTAGTTGGCTTTCTGTCATTGTCATTAAACACTGAAAAAAAAATAAAAGAACTTAGGGAGTAAAGGGTTTATTTGACAGTCATGTCGCAGTCCCTCAACGGAAGTCAAGGCATAAACTGCGGATGGAACTTGGAGGCAGAAGATGATGATGTAGAAATATTTCTTATTGGCTTGAAATCCACTGGCTTGCTAAAATAATTTCTTGTAGCATCCATTTCCACATCCTCAGAGATGGCACTCGGCACAGTGCACTGAGCTCTCCTGTATCAATAAGCAATCAAGAAAACACCTCACATACATGCCTACTGGCCAATCTGATGAGGGAGATTTCTCAGTTGAAATTCCCTCTTCACAGTTGTCTATTGCTTATTTCAAGCTGATATACAAAGCACCACTTTGTATACTATGTTACACTGTGTTGGAGAACACTATGGAGTGCAATGGGATGGCTGCTCAGTGGTGCCCTGGAGCAGCCAGTGTAACCTGCATGGACTTGGGCTGTGAATAACTGACTTTGAGGAGGAAACCCAAGAATTTCTGATTGCTGAAGAAGGGAGAAATTCTTACTTGACAATCCTAAGCAGTACATTAAAGAAACAGAAAATAACTGCACATTCCATCTCAAGAAACCTGGATACATTCTGACCCAAAAGCACTTACAAAGAAATAGTAGCAGGCTCACACTTTGACTCCTCTGTGTGTAAGAATTACAGATTACTGACGTTATAATGATTTCTTTCTCATCCAGTTCAGTTGTGTCTTGTAGGATGTATGGGGATATTCATTTTCTAATACAGTATAGGAATTGCTTTTAATTAATTAACCCCAGCAAAGCCATGGGTTCTTGGACCTGATGTACAGGGTGTCTCCTTGGCAACCTCAGTTTGGCATTTCACCCAAAGAGATCATGTATGCACATTTGGTATTCTTGAAAATCAAGTATCAAGGAGTTGCAAGCAGTCCATCCTCGCATTGGACACAGTGCACATTGGGAAAGATTCTTGACCATAGAGAAATGTAAATTAGGAACGAAAAGACCAGATGGTCTCTGAGGATTAAGAGGAGTGCAGCCTAATGTGAACTCATAGATCCTCAATGAAGCTGGAGAAAATTATTTGAATAAATTTTAGGTCTTGTTTGACAGGACAGGAACACAGTGGAAGAAATAGGGTTCAAGAGTCAGTTCAAGCTTCACAGGCTGAGGGGAGAAGAGAAACCGATTAGCATAGTGCTGGGTGACACATATCTTAATAGACAGCTAGGAGATCTACTGTCCTTGGAGTTCAGGGCCACACTTAAGAATTTATTTTAAAATATCCAGGTGAATGACCTCATCATCATCATATTTCTCCTTATTCTATGGGGGGGAGTTAAGAAAGTTTCTTGTATTAAAACCTTTGCAGCACCTAGAAGATAAGCTTTGTTAGGATTCATTAAAAATCATTGTTACTAGTAGGATCCAGAGAGGGGCCTGATGTCTGCAGCAATCTGAGGAATTTCTTCGCTTCAATGCCCAGAGGAGTCAATCCTTCTGCTGGCACTTTCTGGTACATCCTACTCACTGCAAAGCTCCGTTTTCTTTCTCAGCCATTAAGTTGGTGATACTCTGGCCTGTTGGAACATACAAATCCTTTCCCATAGTTAGTTTTAAGATTTGGATTGCAAGGTTTTTTGACAAAAAGTTTTCATATCTATCTATATCCCCCTTTTTTATTTTAGGTTTTTATTTTTGACCCAGAGGTCCGATGAGAAGGTCATTGCTTCCCAGCTTGTAGATTGACAGTCAGCGATGGTTTATAGAGGTAGTTCCTCTTTTAAAAACGGTTACAAATACTAGCCTTCTTTAATTGACTAATGGGACAGAGCAGAAACTGTGAAAATGTTAGTTATTACCTTCTATTCAGAACCAAATATAATGCTTATAAAGTCTCCTTCAAGATAAGCTACGCACTAAGCAAAATAATTAATAAAGGAGCTCTGAATCAAATTGGATTATTCTACCCAAGGAGATGTTTGCCAGGGGATCCGAGTCCCCCACCAAAAGGTAAAGGAGCTCCTTGACTCCAATACTGGGATCGATCTGCGGAACGAGATTGGCAATACTGCCCTTTCGCTGTTGAAGACCTGATATAATCTGGAAATGGGGAAAGATGTATGGAGACCGCAGTTGCAAGCATACGGATGGTCTCTGGAATGCCGAGAGAGTGTTACCAAAGGCCACTAAACCATCAAAAGCAAATAATAGTTCCCGATCAAGCAAGACCTCCCCCCAGCACCAGCTGACACCTCACCTGCACCCCAGCTCTGGAAATACTGTGCAGAGTGGCGCCATATGCCTGATATCCCAAATTCATTGGCTATTGTCTCTCTCCTGGGAGGAATAACCCACGGCTGATGCCAAAATTACATCCTCCTAATGTTAGGAGATGTTTATAAACCACACGAAGATCCTGCCATACTTAACAGAAGAAATGTAATTCAATGGATTAACATACCATCCAAACATCTGTGTCTATACCAAAGCTAACACTACCATAACAATAAGTACTTTTTAGATACCTATAAATACTAATTTGGCGTGTGCTTCATTAGTAAGATCGAAAGGACTATATATTATACTGTTTAAATACCTATATACCCAATGTTGCAGTGTTATCTTAGTGATTGAGATTGAAAAGGTTTGATGCCGGAGAAATCTGGTGGCAGCCCGATGGAAGAGAAAACAGTCCAGAATTGACGCTAGATAAACAAAGCTCCAGAGAAAGTAGACTGTTTTGCTTCTCACCCCCCTTCCACCTCCCCCCTGCCCCCCCCAGACCACCCCATAGCGTTACTCCAGTCCACCTGTGCCCCTTTTCAAAGCCTAGGGAAGCATCTGCAAGAAAGGGGGCGTGGATAGAATGTAAGTGCTGCCGATTGGGGTGGAAAGGATGAAGACACTACAACAATATAGACTGGACACTCGATTTGATCAACTTGATTGAACATAAAAGGCCCCCTGATGGATGGTGGGACCATGAGCTGTGTGGGTTGTTGGGGCACAACTGCTCGCAAATTGGTTTTGAAGGACAGGATGCTTGTACTCAAATATTCATCACTTATTGTTAAAAAAATGAAAACAAAACAAACAAAACAAAAAAAAACAAAACAAAAGATGCAGAAAAGTTATGGCAGAGAAAGCATGATCTGGATGGGCAGCAGGGGTGGGGTGGGGGCAGAGGAAAGCGGGAATGAGTGCCTGAACTGAATAGTGGGAAAAATGATGTATATGAAATACACAAAGCACTAAATAAAAAATAAAAAATAATATAGCCAGACAGTATATGGGGATCCCAGGAGAAGGAAGGGCAGCACACGGGAGATCTCTCCACAACCTCCTCCACACAAAAAAAAAAAATAGCAATTATTGTTTTTTATATTTTCTTTTACAGACAGCGTAATGTAGGGATTTAAAATTCCACAGTGGTGCATGTACTACAAAACAGACTAAACAGTAGACTCAACAGAATGATCTAATATAAGACACAGTCCATACGAGAAGATATGTAAAATTGAGCTTACAAACATTGCGCTATATCGAACAACTGGTGGTCCACATACAAACAAATACATAAATGAACAACAGTGAGCAATATGCCTCTGATTTTAAATCGCTTTCCAGTGGTCGGTTTGGATGAGAATGGTCCACTCCATGACTACGATCAAGTATTTGGACATTTTTGTCCCCAGTTGGTGGCATTGTTTTGGAGATGGTTGTACAAGGAAGTGTGCCATGGACTGTGGTAGGAGAAAGTACGTACGGGGGAGGGCCATTAGAGAGTTCAAAAACCTTTGCAGTATTCGTCAGTGTGCCTGCTTCTGCTTCCTGTGTCCTGCTTGAAGATGTAACATTGGGTTTTCTTGTTCTACGCTGTCTGCAACGCAATCCTTCCCTCCACTAATGGACATCTAAAATCCTCCTTGGACAGTAAACAGTAGATATCAAATAAACTCTCTTATCCAAGCTCTCTTGTCGATGGGATTGGCTCTGCACAGGAAAAACAGTGATTATACACTAATTAGAGCATAGAGTGGGGTGTTTGGTGGTGAATGAACATGAACCATGTGTGGTGTTTGGGACAATATGCGGACAATTTGGAACTTGGACTAGAAAAGCGTATTGAACTAGTTATAGCAAAACTAATATAGGACCATTCTATACAGAGCCTGGAAGAAAGAGCAGCTCCTGAGAAAAACAGTAGTTCCACGAGGTACACATAATGGCTTGAAACAGCACTGGATTATTTTTTGCCAAAAGTCTAGTATCGCTTGGAGTTTGCGCTATGTAGCCCAACTGCGCTTGCTTGAGCGAAGCATTGAAAAGAAAGTGGACCTGACGATCAGGAAGAGATGGCTCAGTGGTTACAGAGAATTCGCAGATCAGGCATGGTGGTTGAAATGCGTTTAAATCTAGCAATCAGGAGGCACAAAAGGCGTCGGAGACTGCTTGTGAGTCTTTAAAGCCAGCTTGGTCACCAGAGTGAAATTCTAGGCACGCGTGGGGCTAGAGGAGACCCTGTTTCAAGAAAAAATAAAATAAAATAAAATAAAATAAAATAAAATAAAATAAAATAAAATAAAATAAAATAAAATAATTTAAAAAAAAAAAAGAAAAGCCATGGACTAATTTCTTTGGTGGAGGATATATCAAGACAGCCTAATGTAGAAATGGTGGCTTGAATATTAGTGGTTAATATTATACATATATACAATGAAAAAGAGCAAATGGGGCAGAAAAAAAATTCAGAATGTACTATTTGGATTGGAAAAGTGCACAAGGAATATTAATGTTGGAGCCAAGGTATGTGCTGAAGGAGAAGATCCCTTTGATAAGGAGATTAAAGTGATTAAGGAGAGGAGAGGCCTAGAGATTTACAAGTAAGCAATAGAAACAGCACCTTCAGGGCATGACCACACCCAGCTAAGCTGCCAACTTTTTGAAACCCAAGGGGCTTTCTACTTCAACAACTCCAGAGCAGAGAAAAGCTGTGAATGTGGTTGAAGTATGCTAGGGTCCCTCCCAAACTTGCAGCCAAACTCCACAGTTCCATTGATGTGGTATTGGCTTTAGAGGCATGAAGAATGCAATTCTTCCACTGAGGATTCAGAGATCCACCAGGCCAGGAAGAGTGCAGCAGGTACATCCCTGAGTAGAGAAAGCCCTTATGGGCCACTGCATCAAACTGTGAAGTTGAAGCTTGGTCGCCACTGGAGACATCAAGAAGACATTCAAGGTGCTAGCGTTGTGAGAAATTTGCCAAGGAGAGATGCATACAGGAAGTCTTACCAGCCTAAGTATGAGATGTATGTTGCACACAAAGCTGGAAGAGCTGAGCCATCTAAGCCCGTTGGAAGTAATGTCCCAAAAGTTGTATGTGGAGCTAATGGACTTGGTGTTTCCCCTGCTGGTATTTTAGTCTTGTTTTGGTCTGGTATTTTCTCACTATGCCTCTATTCCTCCTTTTTGGAATGAGAATGTGTATTTGGTTCAACTATGTTGGGAGTATGAAATTTGTGTTTTGATTTTACATGAGCTTACAGTTAAGAGATAGGCCCAAGTCTCAGAAGAAACTTTGGACTTGAATAGTATTGAGATTGGTAAAAACTAGGGGACTTTTAAGGTTGGGTTAAATGCATTTTGCATTGTATATGATCATGAGGCTATGGGGGGCAGTGAGTAGAAAATGGTTGCTTGAATAAAAATGTCCCCCATAGACTCCAAGTATTTGGACATTTTGTCCCCATTTGGTGGTGCTGTTTTGGGAGATCTTAGAAGGTGTGGCCATGTTGGAGGAAACTTGTCACTGGGGGAGGGCTTAGAGACTTGCCAGTCTCCAGTCTCTCTCTCTCTCTCTCTCTCTCTCTCTCTCTCTCTCCTTCCTGTGCCTAGTTGAAGATGTGAACCCCTGCTTTCTGCTCCAGCTTCTGCCACCATGCTTGCCCACAATGATGGACTCTAATTCCCTGGAACTATCAACAGTAAGCTCAAATAAACTCTTCCTTTATAAGCTCCATTGGTTACGGTGGTTCTAGCACAGCAACAGAAAAGAGACTAAAACATCTCCCTAAGAAATAATGCAAAAATGATTGAAAAGTTAAATATAAAGTACAAAACTATAAAAACACTAAAAGATACCAAAATCGTAAGTGACATGGAAATCATGATGACCTTTTAGGAAGCACACAAATTCAGAATCCATAAAAGAGTTATTATGTGCAACAGCCATGGCATGTTTATAGGACAGCATTTTATAACATCCTTCCCTCTTTCTGCTCTTTAGTTCTTTCTGTGCACCCTTCTGCCATGTTCTCCTAGTCTTAGAGGGGATGCACGTTAAGGAGTTATCCTATTACTGTTGAACACTCACATTCAGCTTTTCTTACAGTACTACACAGTACTACCCATTGCAGTAAGAAGCGTCCTGAGCCAGGTCAAGAGGAGCAAACACCAATGAATAGAATTTCTGTTTAACTGTATCCTTATGATATGATTTTCAGTTCTTTGTAAATAGTTCATTGTGATTACATCAGATGAGTCACTTGAATATATTTCTGCTCATCTGCAAATTAACCTCTCATCTTCTTGACATTGTCTATCAGATGATAGAATTTTTAAATTGAATGTTGCCTGACAGCTTTTCTCTTTTATGGATTGTGACCCCCTCAACCCTTGTCACTTGGGACTGCCTCGGCCTCTTGGCCCTCCTCTGTCTGCTCCTCAGGTGCCTGCTCCACTTTGCCTGGGGCCAGCCACGAGTGACTAAGACCACAGCCCAGGCCCTGATGCTGTCATTAACAAAGGCTCCCCTGAAGCCCCTCCCAATGACATGGCAAAAGCTGAGTCAGTGACCTGGGCCAATGAGAATTCGCCCAATCAGCACATCTGGCACGTCTGCAGAAGGAGCAGAGGAAACCATATATACCCCATTTTCCTCTGAATAAAGGAGTATGCAGCAGCTTGCTATATGCTTGCTTTCACCTGACTCAGGGTGTCTGTGTGTTGATCTGCATCTCTCTCTCCCACTCCTTGGTCATGACCCGAGCCCCTCTGGCTGGACCAGAGGAGGTTGCAACAATAAAATATAAGCATTTTTCAAATTTTAAACAGAAAGAAGAATGAATATACAAATCAAAGAAAAAATAATTCAGTGAAAGTCTGATGATATTGCAATGTATTCTATGGGCAGGACATATTAAACATGGTGTTATTGTGACTTAGTATATTAGAATATGAGTAGCTTATTGAAGATCTATCAAGTAAGCTGACAGACATTCATATTCCCCTGAAGTTAGCATATTCATCTACTAAGTGTTTTTCAGTACCATGCAACAGATTTTTGCGTGTAATATATAACATAATTATGTTACATTAACATATTAATCTGCTTTGTTTATGCTGATCTATAATAGCAAATATCCAAATTATAATACTTCAATAATGCAGGGGCTATTAAGCATAATTGTGGAATGAGTGTAAAATACCTGTTCTCAGTAATGTGTCATTCTGATTGTAATTCTATTATTTAGGAAGAATTCTTCAAGGTGTAAAATATCTTCTCTCTACACTAATAGAGAAAATATATTTTTGTAAAATAGACAATAAGGACTAAAAGAGGATTCCACAATTAAGAGCACGACTGTTCTTGGAGAAGACCTGAGTTCAGTTCATAGCAACCACAGTGGGTGGCTCACAACCCCCTGCATCTCTACTTCCAGGAAGTCTAATGCACCCTCAGGCTTCCATGGGAGAATGCACTCATGTGTACATGCCTCCACACATAAAGATACAACTAAAATATGTTAATGAAATAAAATTTTCACATGGGTGAGGCAATGCATAATCATATCTAGGATTTTCAGGAAGCGTGATAGCTCAGACAGACCACTCAATTTCATTCCAAAGCCATTACATAAATTGGATTATCTCACTATTCCGCTTAACAATAGTTAATGCTTCAGATTAAATTCATTAAATTGAAATGTTACCCTACATCATAAGATAGTACATTACATATAGCTATCCAACATCTCACTTTTCTAAATAATACTTATAGACATATTTCCTAAAGAAATAATTTAATGGGATTGGAGAAATAGGTCAGCAGTTAAGAGCACTGGCTAGTCTCACAGAGGACCCAAGTTCTATTCCAAGTACCCCAAAGGCAAATAAAAACCATCTGTAACTCCAGTTCCAGGGAAACCTGACACCCTTTTCTGAGCTCTGGAGGCACTGCAAGACACAGGTGCACTTATATAAATGGAAGCAAAACACACACATAAAAAATAAAATAAAATCATAAATAAAATGTTTTTAAAACAGAAATAGTTTCATGTGAAGTTCCAAATCCCCTAGTAAGGTTACAATTACCTGCTATTGTAACTCTACTCTTTTCAGTAGAGTCTTAAAATTATTCCATAATAGCCAGAGCTCTCTGCTTTCAGTGGAAGTTTAATGTGGCAATTCAATTACATGTCTGAAGAAATAATTCAGCTCAGTTATAATGGAAAATAAATATCAACAAAAACTGAATATTTGGGGATAATTACAAAAAATAAATAATTCCTTTTTTGAGAACTGGAAAACTATCCTGGAAGAGGCGATAGCTAAGCCAGTGCAGGTATAAACAAATCAACATTTTTTTTGTTGTTAATGTTGGTATCCCCCATTTATTTATTTATTTATAATTTATTTGCTATTTATTTTTATTGAATTTTGTGTATTTCATATATAAGTTCTCAATCACTTGTAACTGCCTGTATATGCCTTTCTCCATTGGCGCCCTTCCACAGCGAATCTGGAATTCATACATTCTGTCATTTGTGTTAGGATCTATGTGCCAAATTACTCTTCCTGGCTATTCCTCAGTGCCAGTTCATTCTCTAAGCTCTAGTCAGCCTTTCCAGATCCCCTCTCTTAAAGAAGACCAGTTCTTCCTCACGAAATGGGAATGAGCTGCCAATATTTCCTCAGCTAAGATTGGGCTCTGCTACACCATTTTTTTGCAGTTGTCTGTTGGATTTTTGTCCATCTGAGCTGTGCTGGGCTTTGTATGTGGACACCAATGCTGTAGGTTCAATTCATGTTTCATATCTGTACCGCTCCTGGCTCCTGTTATCTTTCTCTGCTCCCTCTTCCCCAATGTTTCCTGAGCCCAAGGTAAGTGAGGATGTGTATAGGCATTCTGTCCATGGACTCACACTGCTATTAGTACTGCCTATTCTCCATGTTTTGGTCATGCCGACGCCCTTTTGAGTTCCTGTCTTCTCTTGTTATATGGGGAACTAACTAAACGAATATAAAAGGTGGGCTGGAGAGAAGTCCTAGTGGTTAGAAGAGCGCGACCGCTCTTACAGAGGAACCCGGGTTCGATCCTCAGCACCCACATGTGGTGGCTGGAACCGTCTGTAACTCCAATCCAGGCAGAACTCCAGTTCCACAGGGGATCCAACACCCTCTTCTGACCTTGTGGCATTGCACGGACACGGGTGCACAGCTTGCATGCAGACAGTTACATTCATACACCTACAGAAATAAATAAAAAATTAAAAAAAAGAGAATTAAAAGGTGACTTAGTGTCCTCTTCTTAGCCCCTTGTTCCATATTGCAAATAGATAATAAATTAACTTTTTCATGCTGCCTGAAAGTGGCTTGGTTCTGAGTTATTTTGTACTAGCTCCTTTCTCTTTGTAGAGGCACATATTAATGAAACTGCAGGAAAGGCCAATTCCTCAAATCAGCTGATCTCTAGAGCTGTAATTTGCAGAAACCTCACAACCATTCTATGTTGGGTCTCATATTTTACAAACACTTCTAATAAAACCTCAGATACTTCCATAAAGGAAGACACCAGAATCTATTTGATACTCCATTGTATAATTTTGATATTATTAATATAAAATTCCTTCTATAATTATACTTTCATATTTATGCAAGCAGAAGTAATGATATTTCAATGGATTAGATTTTTTATTTAAAAAAATTAGAAGGAATAATGAAATATTTGGAACACACTATAGAGACTAAAATAGAAATATTTTATTAACCAGCAACTAAATTATTAGGAAAAAGTGATGGCGAAATAATTGATAAGTATAAATTTCCAGTGTTGGTGAAGATAATATAATAGAAAAAAGGAAAAAATAATAATAGCACATGAAAAGGAAGAAAACTGGATAGATGTAATTTCAAAACCAAAAATACAGGGCTTGAGAGATGGACTCAGTGGTTAAGCGCACCGACCGCTCTTGCAGAGGACCCGGACTCGATTCCCAGCACCCCATAGGGCTAATAACTGTCTTAACTCCAGCTTCAGGGGCTCATCCAGTTTCCTGACCTCCGCAGCGTTGCACCAAACGGGTGCACAATCTACATACATAGAGTACACTCATACACATAAAAAATAATAAATGAAAAATTTAAAAATACCCTAAATTCTACCACTGTTTAATGTAGAATAGCTTGTGAGCAATTTAACACACATGAGCATTTATGGTTGTGAGATATTGGGTATTTTATCTCTTATCCATTACTACCATTTGGCAGAGAATTGAAAGTATCATAATTCTAACACTGAATTCATATTTAAAATCTAGTTTTAGGTATTTGGAAATTATTATAAATATGTAATGAACATTAAAGGACTGTAATCCTTCATTTAAACTTTGCTCATTAAATAATAGTATTCTCAAATACTATGCTTAAAGATTCAAAGGCTTGCTCTTTTTTTTTTTTTTTTTTTTTTTTTGTCTTTTTTGTGACAGGGTCTCCCTGTAGCTCAAGCTGTCCTGGAACTTACCATGTAGATCAGGCTGGCCTTGAATTCACACAGATCCACCTGCCTCTGCCTCCTAAGTGCTAAGATTAAAGGGGTGTACCACCACGCCGGCTAATTGCTGAACTTTTAATCTAAACCTTTCTATTTGGTGCTTATAATGTCAGAATGTCATAAAAAACATCAATTCCCAGACTTTTCATGAAGAAGCAATGAAAAGTGAAATTAAGAAATTGAGAGAATAGCAAATAAATAGAGTCTCAATTTTGGAGTAACTTATTTAAGATTAAGGTATAATTTTTATGATAATTATCTAGCTGATTACTGGAAATATTTGTATAGACACAAACAAAGCAAAAACTAAAAATAACCAGTTTCATTTCCTACCAAATAAATATTTAACTACTTTATGACTTTCTGTTCTTTCTTATTAAACTAAAGAAAAAGACAATCACCTAAGAATATTTATTCATACTATAAAAGATACTTCATATAGACATTTTCAAATTTCTTCTTTCCTCTTACTTCATCTTGTTCATCACTATTTTTTTATGTTTCTTTATATCAAGAAGGAAGCCTCCCCAATATCATGCTATTCTACAATATAAACGAGTGCTTTGATGTATAATTTTTTGTGCTTTTATTGATGTTTTGTGTATTTCAGACATCATTTCTAAGTTCAGTTTAGACATATTCCCCTTTCCCTTCCCCCACCCCACCCCAGATCATGCACTCTGCCATAACTATCCTGCATCTTTCTCTGTCTTTTTTTGTGTGTTTAGGAATTCAGATTTTCCTCCTTTAATTTTATATTACTCTAAAATATGCATATATACTTTCCACTAATATACAGTAATTACAGAGTCTGAGAGTAAGTGGTGGATCGATTCTAGAGCCTGTTAAGAGATTTGCATTATAAAAAAATAAAAATAAATAAAAGGGGCTGGAGAGATAGCCTAGTGGTTAAGAGCACCGACTGCTCTTGCAGAGGACCCGGGTTCGATCCCCAGCACCCACATGGCAGCTAAGAACCATCTGTAACTCCAATTCCAGGAGAACTCCAGTTCCAGGGGAATCCGACACCCTTTTCTGACATCCGCGGCATTGCACAACACGGGTGCACAAACCTACGTGTAGACAGTACATTCATACACATACAAAAATAAATAAAATTAAAAAAAATTTTTTAAAAAGAGATTTACATTATAACAACATAGTTGATTTCAGATAAACAGAAATATAATAATAATGTTGTTCAGCTTGCCTTTCATCTCAGGATTTGGTGTTAGCATCCACAAATGAGGGAGATGATTTGCCACTTGTTTTTCTGGGACTTTGTTATTCACTTAGCATAATGGCTTCAAGTTCCATCCATTTACCTGCAAAGTTCATGAAGTCACTATTCTTTACCACTGAGTAGTACTCCATTGTATAGGTGTACCACATTTTTGTCATCCATTCGTCAGTTGAGGGGCATTTGGGTTGGCTCCAGCTCTTCACTATTATGAAGAGAGCTGCAATAAGCATGGACATGCATGTATCTTTGTGGTAGGATGAGTCTTGTGGGTGGTATGACTGGGTCAGGTGGTAGGCTCATTCTGAGTCTTTTAAGAGTTCTCCACACTGCTTTCCATAATGATTGCACAAGTTTACATTCCTACCAGGAGTGGATGAGTGTTCCCCTTTCCCCACAACCTCTCCAGCATTTGGTGTCTCTTGTGCTCTTTATCTTAGCCAGTCATATCCGAGTGAGATGTTGTCTGAAAGTAGTTTTAATTTGCATTTCCTTAATTATTAATGATGTTGAACACTTTTTTAAAGATGTTTCTCAGCCATCTTTACTTCCTTACTGGTGAAGTCTCTATGCAGCTCTTTACTTCATCTTTTGAGTAGGTCATTTGTTTTCTTCTTTGTTTTTTGAGTAGTCTATATATTCTTGACGTCAATGCTCTGTCAGATGAATCACTAGCTCAGATTTCCTCCCACTCTGTGGGTTTTCTCTTCACTTCCTTGACTGTTTCTTTCACTGTACAGAAGATCTTGTGTTTGATTAGTTCCCACTTGTCAACCATTGACCTTATTTCTTGCGCAGCTGCTGTTTGATTTAGAAAGTCTTTTCCTACACATATGTCTTGTAGGTTGTTATCAACTTTTTCTTCTATCACCTTCTGGCTGTAAAATTTATATCCCATATGTAGACAAAAATTAGTTATTTATGAAATATAACACACAAGAAACAACAAAATTCTATGGATCTTGCTGTTTAAAACATTACTGAACATGTCAAGCCTCTAAGTGGAAAATATGGGTGCTGGTAATCCAACCCATGTCCTCTGGAAGAGCCATTGGTGCTCTTGACTGTTGAGCGATCTCTCCAGCCCCAAGGCATTTCTCCAGCCCCAAGCCACAGGCTCTTAATCCTGCTGATAATGCCAGGTACAGGCTCCATAGTATGAATCATGATTTAAATACAATCATTTGGTCCTTGGCTCCTTCTGTAAATTCATACCATTCTTGCACAAGTGGAAATATCTTGCCAGATCAATTGTTACTTGGGCACTTAGGGGTGACCTCTGGACAAAGTTGATGATTCATTTTTTTCTTCCTGTAGCAAGAATAGCAGCTTCTAATACCTTGATAGCAACACTCATGAAATCATCACAGTATGATAGCTGAATAAGATCTGCATAATGAGAAAACCAGTTGTCATGTTAATGTGGACAGGGGAATTCATGGATTCCCACTTCTAAATGGAGCACTACAGCATAACTTAAGGGAGGGAAAACCGGTTTTCTCCAGGAACTAGCTCCCTGAGAGATTGTCTAATCCAACTGGGTAGCCCTAAACAAATGTACACAAGGCATTTATCAATGAACTCAGTATATATCAGTATATATATATATATATATATATATTGGATATAGATATATATATTTTTTGTTTTTTTTTTACACAATGAATGTTTAATATAATAAGAATAAGACAACCAAGAAATATCGGATGATGGGATGGCAGCCACGGGGAACGAGGTAGAAAGAGGGAGTGAAAGTAGGGGTGGCAAAACCATTGGCAGTTACAAAGTGCAAATGCATGAAATTGTGGAGAAAAAAATTATGTGTGTGTTTTGATGTATGTGTAGTGTGTGTGGTGTATAGTTTTCCAATACTTTAATATTAGTCCCAGGATTCTAACAGGGGTGCATTTCAATGTAGTGTGGGGGGTTGGCAGGCGTTGGATTTTTGTTTGTATTTGTTTTGGTATTTTGTATTTTAATTGTATGTTTCATTTGTTATGTGGGAGTGGTCGGTGGGGAAGTGCGTGTTGAAAATTTCCCAATAACCATCATTTATCCAATTCATTCAAGGACATGGATATCGCCCGTCCCTTGCGCCCCCCCACCGCCACCCCTACCCTCGCAGATCCTGCAGTGCCTCATAAGAGTTTACATATCTGGCATCTTCCTGCTCTATTTTGTTGTGTTTTCAATTTTTATTTTACAATAGGGAATTTGTGAGTACAAGCAGCCTTCATATAAAACCAATTTTTAAGCAGTTGGTGCCCAGAACCACACGCTCATGGGCCCACCATGCCGTGTAGGGGGGGGGGTGGGGCTTGTAGTTCAAGTCAAGGATCAAATGAGTTGTCCATCTATATCTGTTTTGTGAGTTTCACCATTAACCCCCAACGAAGCCCTTACTTCTAACACACCCTCTTCTTCGCAGATTGTCTCCCTAGGCTTAAAAGGGGCCAGGTGGATTGGAGAAGCAAAACAACTCTACTTTCTCTGGAGCTAGAGATCTTGGTCTCTAGTCCGTATTCTGGCTGTTTCCTTTCATTCATGGGCTGCCAGCTTGCTCCAGCGTATAACACTTTCGATCCTACTATGAGCACATGCAATTATATATTTAGTAGTTTAAACAGTATAAATATAGCCTTTGATCCGACTAATGAAGCACAACAAAATAGATTATATAGGGTATTTAAACAGAACTAATTGTGTTATGGTGGTGGTTATTGGTGTATAGAGACACAGATTTTTGGATGGTATGTCAATTCAGATCTAACATTTTTCTTTTTGTCTTGTGCCAAGTATGCAGGGTCTGCCTTCGTGTTGTTATAAAACGTTTCCTAACCAGTAGAGGATGTTAAGCTGTGGACATCATGCCGTGGGTTATTCTCCCAAGGAGAGACTAATGCCCAGTTAGATTTGGGATATACAGCACATGGCTGCCCCGTGCGCACAGTATTTCCAGGCAGTAGCGAGGTGTGCGGGCTGGAACGGAGGAGTCGTGCTTGACTCAAGGAGGAACTATAATTGGAAGTTTAATTGTTTTAGTGGTCCCTTTGGTAACACTCGGCATCCAGAGAGACCATCTGTATAATTGAAGTGCCGTCTCCAACATCTTTTTCATACGTTTGTATCAGGATCTCAACGCAGGGCCTTATCCCTCTTTCCTGCCAGATATCCCAGTTAGGGAGGCAAGAGAGCCTTTACCATGTTGTGGGGGCTTGGATCCCCCTGGCCAACATCTCCTTGGTAGAATAATCCATTGTTTGTGTCAGAGCTCTGATTATATATTTCTTTAGGTGCTGATAGCTAAGGATTTAGGATTTAGTGTATAGAATTTTAGTTTAGTGGTTTTGAATAGAAAATAACCTTTTCAACAGTTTCTATGTCCATAGTCAATTAAAGAAGGCAGTATTTTAATGGTTTTAACAAGAGAACAACTCCTTATAAACAGCTGGTTCCAATCTACACTGGAGAATGACCTCAATCATCCTCTAGTTGTACTTTATTTATTGGGGGGAGTTAAGAAGAGGTCTTTGTATAAAACCTTTGCAGCACCTCGAAGGTAAGCTTTCATTAGGAACATTAAAAAGTGGTATAAGTTACTAGTAGGATCCCACAGAGGGGCCTGATTCTGCAGCAATTCTAGGCATTCTTCCTCTTCAATGGCGAGAGGAGTCAATCCTTCTAGCTGGCACTTTCTGGTACACCCTACAATTTTAAAATAGTTGTGATGTAGTTTGCGTTGTAATTGCTGACATATTCTCTTTTTATTCTGCGCCAGAATCAGCAGGTAATAGGGCTGTAATGCGTTTTTTTTTTTTTTTTTGTCTGTTTGTGTTTGGTCTTTTAGAGACAGGGTCTCCCTGTAGCCCCAACTGTCCTGGAACTCGCTTTGTAGATGAAACTGCCCTTGAACTCAAAAAGATCCACCTGCCTCTGCCTCCCAAGTGCTCTGATTAAAGGCGTGCACCACCACACCTGGCCCATAGGGCTTTAATTCTTAGATTATCTGAATTTTGTCCTCACAATCACATAAATTTTTCTTAATGCAATCTTGACTTTTGAAGAACTTCTGATTACCATCATCTTTGCATTTAATTGTAGTTTAGCATCTCTCGGCCTATCTTTTAGCATCAGTAATGATGTACAAAGCAGTTTTTGCCATAAATTATTTCTTGAATTTAAGAATGACTTCTTTTTTGATTTCTGTTTTTTTAAATGAAGTTTTGTGAATTTCATACAATATGAAATTTTTCAAATAAAAATGCTATTTCCCATCTGTACCCCTACTCCACTCTGCCAAATTTAATTCATTCTCCTCATGTCTGTGCTGGGATTTTGTCTGGCTTGAGCATACTAGGGACTTGTGTATGCTGTGAGCATTGCTGAGTTGGTATAAGTAACTGCTCATCTGTCTAGAAAACCCTGTTACTCCGTGGTCATCAACCATCTCTGGCTCTTAAAATCATTCCACCTCCAAAGTCTATTTATATAACCACCCTACCCCTACACACATATTCACATACTAATCCAAGCCCACAGGACAAGATATTGTGATTTATATGATTCTATTTCAATGTTAGAATAAGTGTGTCCCCAGATCTGCCTGCTTTCACAAACCCGCAATGGAATTGGCATGCATTAGAATATTTCCTGAGAAAGGCAACTTTCTGGATGAACAAGACAATGATTTCCAAATAGCAATTGAACATATATTCAAGGAAATCAAAGACATTACAAGTTAAAGACTGAAGACAATGAAAACATAGTTGAAAGTAATAGCCAAAACAATTAAAAATATGAAATTAGCATACAGGAAAGAGATACACTCACTGAAATAAAGTCAAACTGAAATCAAACAACAACAACAACAACAACAACAGCAACAACAAAAACCTACAGTAAAAAAAAGAAGTGAAATAGTATAAGGAATATCAGATCTTGAAGACATGGTGAGGAAAATGGATCACTTAATCAAAGAAAATGAAAAATCCAAAACAACCCATGAACAGAATATACAAGAACACTGAGACATTGTAAAAAGACCAAACCTGGGGCTGGAAAGATGGCCTAGTGGTTAAGAGCGCCGACCGCTCTTACAGAGGACCGGGGTTTGATCCCCAGCACCCACATGGCGGCCGAATATCATCTGAAACCCCAATTCCAGGAGAACTCCAGTTCCAGGGAAATCCGACATCCTCTTCTGACCTCCGCGGCATTGCACGACACGGGTGCACAAACCTGCATGCAGACAGTACATTCATACACATACAGAAATAAATAAAATTAAAAAAAAGACCAAACCTACAAAATACAGGAAACTCAGGTCAATATTAATGCATCCTTCAACTCTTACCAGAAACACTTCCTCATGCAGAACATGGCGATTAACACAGAAACCTGCAACTGACCAGGCTGCAGAATGTAAGAGGCCACAGCATGCTTCTCCCTGAACAGGATGAATAAGACGCCTATATGATGTACTTAAACATCTGTGGTGTTCTCAATCATTTTCCCCCTCAATACCATCCCTCATTAGATACATTTACATACTTTCATTCTATTTTTGTTCCCCTATAAATTTCATCTCTTCTATCCTTGTATATATTAATGTGATTACTTCACACATATT
The DNA here is from genome assembly GCA_009823505.1 of Rhizomys pruinosus. Lineage (NCBI taxonomy): Eukaryota > Metazoa > Chordata > Mammalia > Rodentia > Spalacidae > Rhizomys > Rhizomys pruinosus. The sequence continues at coordinate 229,474 of VZQC01008145.1, forward strand.
ATGTATTATTCCTGCATGCATAACTTGATAATTCACTCATCTTAACACTTTTCCATATTTATCACTATCATAGTTCTATAGAAAAAATTGTTTGGTTGCATTTAATGATATTTGATATACATTTCTCTAAGTATTTCAACATTTCTTAGTCATAAAGTATATTTCCATACTAAGCTATCTTATCCTTTAAGAATAGTTGAGAATATTTTGCTGTTTTCTAAATTAACTCTTGATGCCCACTTTTCTTATATTGCATTTTTCACATTTATATTTATGCTTATGTGTAATTAAACTTATTTGAGGGAAAATATGAAAAGCTAATATTAAAATGTTAGTATACATAAGGAAATTTAAATGTTAATTATGCCACCCAGACATGTGTAGGACTTGCAAACAGAACTGCTATAAGGTCATGACCACAGTAGCTATGCTGTATTTAGAAGACAGCATGGTACAGAGAGTTTTAAGAGGCCTTAAACCTCCCTGCTGAACTATTGGGTACTGAGGCATTCTGCATGAGGACAGGCCATGTGTTCAATTGTGTATTTACTGAGATATCTATCAGGCTCAGATGAATAGTTCCAAACCTATGGTAACAAATATGATTTTTGTCAAACTCAGTTTAAAAAAGAAAATAATAATGACAGGAATATATGGTTTATAAAATGGACCTCTCATGAGAATGGGGATAGTACAGATGGGAGGGAGATAAGGAAATCTGAGTGGCTATATAAACCCAATTACTTAACATCTGAGTTCAGCTTTTGTACAATCCAGGTCTCCAAGTCCAGTTAAAGGGGTTTGCTTATACAAACATGTTGATCAAATAAAAAGAAAAAAAATCCAGTGAGTTTTTTTTTTCTGTGATCTCACAATTCATCCCCCTCCTTATACAAGAAAACAAGTTCATTCATTACACATATCTAAATGTCAAAACATTCAATCAAATTTAATTTTTAGCCAGATGAGATTGGAGGTATTCAATGGGAATGATCACAACCAAGAAGTAACAGAAGGGAAATGATGGTATGCCGGTGGTAACACAAAACTGGAGCAAATGTAACAAATTACAATGACAACAATCAATATACATATTTCAATACTCCCAAGATAGCAATGGTTTCAGTTCCTCAGCCAAAAAGCTCAGGCTAGTTGAATGGATCAAGAAACAAAATCCATCTGTTTTCTGTGTGGAAATTCATCACAACTTCAAGGATAGACACTGCCTTAGGGTAGGGATGGAAAAATATTCCAAGCAAAAATCAAGCAGTGGTTCCTATCATAATATTACAAAAAATCCTTCAAATTAAAACTAGTCAGAAAGGATAAAGAGACTCATTTCATTTTTATCAGAGGAAAATTTGAACAACATGATATTACAATCATGAACATAAATTCACCAAACTCTGGTACACCCAATTTCATAAAAATGTAGTAAGGACAGTAAGATACAAATTAACCCCAACCAAGCAATGGTACGGGACTTTAATACCACACTATCTCCAATAGACAGGTGAACCAAAAAATAAAAAATAAACAGAGACATCTGGAATAATGATAGCATACATAAAATGAACCTCACAGACATCTATGAAATATTCCACCCAATCACCACAAAATACACTTTCCATTCAGTAGCCCATGGAACTTTCTCTGAAACTACCCACATACTGGCAAATAAAACCACCCTCAACAAATACAGTTGATACTCCAAAATACTGACTACTTTCACACCCTTGATTCCTTCCCAGAACTTGAAGGTAAGAACCTACTGCTGAAGACAGGAAGTATTTCAGACACAACACTTGGAGCAATGGAGTTGGAACTGACCTGAAAGCTTCCTTCCTGAAGACTAGCCATGTAAGCTGTTAAGGCAGAAAATTGCAGAAAATTAAAAAAGTTCCAACCCAGCTTTAAAGCTTAATAACCACAACAATGACCAGCACAACAAATTATATTGGGGCAGTACTGATACTTTTATTTTGGGGGTAATCAACTGCTAAGGAATTGGAATTAAAGCTCACTCAAAGGGAGTCAACCCATGTAAGACATTGTAAACCCAGCCGAATACACATGGCTAAAAAGTCATAAATCTTACAGGAAACTCTAAGTCTGCTACACATGTATTTCTTTATGTGAAAAATACGGATCCTTATAATAATAGACAACTTTGTCAGACACCACTCATCAAAGAAGCTTCTTCTGCAATAGATGGAACCTATTACAGAGTTCTATAACTTCTCACATGCAGAGAATAAATATCTTTCAGATGCCCAACCCTAATGGACAGATCTCCAATATAACCTCTACACCCAAGGAACATCATGAAACAAGGGGTAGAGATAATACTAATGCATCTTTAAACTCTAAACAAAGCTTCCCTATGAGACAGAGGACAATGAACACAAAAGGGCTAAAATGGCCAAAGTGTAGAGAATAAATGTCTGCAGTGTTTGGGTCCAAGGACACGGTTTCTATATTACATTTCAGCAACACAAGGCTCAGGAATTACTGGGGAAGATGGGAGGGCATTGTAAGAGCTGGGTTGGGGGTACATGGCCATAAGAAAACTGTGTCTTATACGCTTCCGGGACTTGCTCATATGAACTTAATACAATGGTGTCAGCATGAACAAGATTCATGCAAACACATGCAGATAAATCCCATCAGAGAACTGGGGAAATGAGGCAAAGAAGTATCTGCAGCTAATCACTGCTGGGTAAGGGAGAATTGATTTTCTTTTTAGGAGAAAGACTCTATATAGCCTGACTAGACCCCAATGGATGTACTTTAACTGAAGAATGTCTGGGTACATTAAATTGTCTTCATGGAGCTTAACATGTATCACAGAATGTGTTAAATCCAGTGGCAGGACTAGAAGAAGGTAAAAGTAATGTACAAAGTGTAAAAATAATAAAGATGTTTTGTATTAAATGCACAAAAATTCAATAAAATTGCACAATAAAATATTTTTAAAGGTCACCGACGTTCAAGTACCTTAGAATGAATGTTCCCCAGAATTTGTCATTAGCAATTCTGAAGACACATATCAGGAATCAATTATCAATTCTGGAATAATAGGAGGATATTTGGAACATGTTCGAATAATTGAAGTATAAATACTCATTAACCATTACTTACAGCATTAGGGATAAGAACACAATTGTTTGCGAAAGAAGGAAAGGTTTCTAGTAAAAATCAACCAATCAAATGAAAACAAATAGAAAATATTACCACATACTAAATAATCTAAAGAATTAGAAATCAGAAACATTCCCCATAGGAGACAGAGACATCTAAAGAAGTATGTGTACTAAATGCATATGGTGAAACAATATGGACTGGAGAGAAAAACAACAACAAAAGAACTGGGACAGGGGACTGACAGAAGCAGCAGAGTTCTTCCCCCCCAAAAAAAATAATCTTCTGCTTTGAAAAACTTTGAAAAGTGTCAGAAGGAGAAACAGGCCATGTATGGCAAACTGCATGAACTTGGGAGGGGGAAATGAGTCTGGATTGAACTCAGAGGTGATGTATGAAATGCACAGAACTTCAATAAATGATTTTAAAAAAGAAGTACGTGTCCCTACAAGGCTTAAAGCCCTCCTTTTTCTAAAAATGGTAAAATGAATACTGAGAAATTGGTTTGTTTCTCTATGTCCCTGGCCTACTATTTTCCTAGAAGTATACTGTTTGAAATTGTGTAAGTTTAGGTGTCAGATTCAAATTCTGATTTCCTAAAATGTTTTAATCTCTCTTTTGCCTTATTCATATTACATATTTTACGTAAATTTAATAATATAATATATAATTAAACAATTTTAAGAATTTGATGACTATGACCTTGTTAGCCCTACTAAATCCCTTGTTCGTCTTATTTTTTATTCATGTATATCTTTTTGCACATAGTTGTGCACTTAGGTTAATGCTATTCATAATTTTTACTCGTGTGTGTGTGTGTGTGTGTGTGTGTGTGTGTGTGTGTGTACAGTTAACCAGGTTTGGAGAAATTAGCAGTATATTTATATTCAGTTATAATGAAAGGATAAATATGAAAATTGTAAAACTAACAAAGGGACACTTGAGAACATCTTCATAACATTATTTATCAGCATTGATGTAACAATTCAGGAATTTCTGGAACCATAGAAATCATTAGCCTCTCCGAAATGAGAAAGGACTTAGTTATTTTACGTGTAGTGCAAAAAGACAATTCAAATCATATACTCCATACAATTCTATCTTCTGAGTCCTATGGAGTTAAATCTGATTAGAACAAGGAATGAAGATTTTTTTTTTTTTTTTTTTTGTCTTTTCGAGACAGGGTCTCCCTGTAGCCCCAGCTGTCCTGGAACTCACTCTGTAGACCAGGCTGGCCTTGAACTCACAAAGATCCGCCTGCCTCTGCCTCCCAAGTGCTAGGATTAAAGGCATGTGCCACCACACCCGGCAGGATACTTTTATTTCAAATGAAAAATATTGGGATGATTTCTAGGATATATTCAGATTCTATTAAAATATGGAATTTAAAAATTATCTAATTGAAGATGCAGAATAACAAATAATACTTTATGTGAAGCTTAAATGGATTTTCCATAGCAAGAACAGCTCCCAATGGAAATCTTAAGGTCAAGGCCAGACAAAATAAGAATTATGCAAAAATAGTGAAACAAATGTATTCAAGTTGTAAATACAGGGATTCTTGAATGTCAAGAAGGAGAAGTAAATCACTGACTGATTCTCAAAAGTATACATATTTCTAATCGACTTCTATTATTTTTTAATAAAAAAATTAATTCATAGGCTGGAGTGGTGGCCCAGCCATTAAGATAATTGGCTGGTTTTATAGAAGATCCAGGTTCAGGGCTCAGCGCTCATATGGCATGGAGCTTAAGAACATTCTGTAACTTGAGTTTCAGGGGTGTGAGGCCCTCTTCTGACATCCATGGGCATTGTACAGTAGGTGCACTTAGTTACATGCAGGAAAACACTCATATACATAACAATAAGCAAACAATTAAAATTTTAAATTCTTCTATACCCCAGGTACTGATTAATGTACACAATCAAAAAACATGTTACTAGAATGAGAAGAAATACAAGCAGAGTCACATATTAATTTAGAAGACTTTAAAGTGAAAAAATCATTATCAATTTACCCCCTTCATCGAGGATTCAGGACTTTAGAACTTACATATCAAAAGGAGGAGAACTATGCCGATGCTTTAAAGCTGGTTTGCTTTTTATTTTTGTCTGTTGGAATTTTATGATAGACAAATAAACCTCACAATGAGGAATCTAGTGTAGACAGCATGTTTATAGCTTGAAAAATTAGACAGAGGACAAAATCTTTTACTAATACAAGATACACAATAAGTAAACTCAGAAGACTCATGGTGTACAAAAATGCTCAAATGAGAGGGAAAAGATACTGTAGAGTCTAACAGTGCAAGAGATAAATATTAGAACACCAGACAAAAACAAATACAAGCTTCAGTATTTGCTACGGGACTCTGATGATTAGTTTTAATTGTCACCTTCATATAATTTGGAATCCCTTAGAAAGTGAGTCCCTTGGAGAGAGTGTCTAGACCCAGCTGGCTGGAAGGTCTATGGGAAATTATCTTATTATGTTAACTGAGGAGGGAGTGCCCAACCACTGTGGATGGCAGAAGTCCCAGGACTGGGAATCAAGGACTCCAGGAGTAGAGAAAGTGGCTGAATATTAGCGTGCACACATTATTTTTCTTGTCTTGACTGTGGGTATAATATGATTAGCAGCTTTATGTACTTGCCTCGTTGACTTCCTCGTGACAGTGGACTTTGACAAAGTAAATCCTTTTGTTCATAAAGTTGCTTTTGTGAGGGTATTTTATCAGACCAACAACAAAGAAACTATGACAGGTACTATGTGTCAAACTTGCTCAAAACATTTCACATTTTTTAAATTTACAATTGTGTTCTTTTTAAATTATTTAATTAATTAGTTAATTACTTTTTATGTGTATGAGTGTATTGTATGCATGTAGGTTGGTGCACCCATGTCGTGCAATGCCGCAGTGGTCAGAAGAGGGCGTCAGATTCCCCTGTAACTGGAGTTAAAGAGTAACTGGAGTTAAAGACAGTTCTTAGCCGCCACGTAGGGGCTGGGAATCAAACCCACGTCCTCTGCAAGAGCAGTTGCTGCTCTTAATCGCTGAGCCATCTCTCCAGCCCCAATATTTCACATCTTATGCCTTCATTTTTTCATGAGTAATAAATTATTGGGGGAGAGCTGTCTGTTAATGGTCCATCACTTTAATTTCAGTACTTTAGAATCAGAGGCAAGCAGAAATCTATAATTGTGATCCCAGCCTGGTATATAATAGCAAGTGCTATATAGTGCTAGTGCTATATAGTGAAATCCTGTGTCAAACAAACAAACAAACAAACAAACAAAAACTTTAATAATATTTTAACTCACATGTTTTCTGAAGAATAAATGAATACTCACTGTGAAATAATTATGATATTAATTATATGTTTAAAATCACTGTGAAAAATACTTGGAACACACATGCAGTACAATGATATTGCACATTTCTAATTTATTTCTGTGGGGACTGTAATTTTGACTACAGAGTAAAATTCATGCTGATGAAATAAAATAAAATATAACTTCTATTTACATGCACAGACACATAACCAGAATAATGGTAGGCTGTTTCCATTGCATGCTTTATTTACTTTTCCCTACTCTCTAACTCCTTGGCCCTCCTCCTAAACTGGTACCTGCTTCAAAATATTAAATGAACAAATACTTTTATGAAGTTTAGGAAGGTGACTTTTGAGTGATAAGAGGAATGAATAATATGAGAATCCATAGTTTTAGGCTTTGGAAAATTCATATTTATCCCAACAATATTTTTGTTTTAAAAAATATGAAAAAATTATCCTTTTTGACAATAAATCCTAGCTATGAATTCTCTCTCTCTCTCTCTCTCTCTCTCTCTCTCTCTCTCTCTATATATATATATATTATATATATATATATAGCAAGGTAACTGTAATCATTTCTCTCTTAAGAACCAATCTAAATATTCCAGTCTCCTGCATGCTATGGGAGAGTAGAAAAGAAACTCTTGTCTTGATCAGAGCTTAATTGTGAATATTTCTGCTGTAGTTTAATGTAAAATGCCACCATAGGATCATGCATTTTAATATTTGGTATACATTGGAAGCTTTATTTTAGAATGTCATCAAGTCTTTACACAGGAAATAAAGCTAGCCAAATCAGGTGGTAAATGTTCCAGGGGTACTGGCTTCAGTGTAAAGACTATTCTGCTTCAAAGACTTACATGTGATTAACCTAGTACCACAGAAAGTAGCCAGTCCCACTTTTTGTGATGGACTGTATCCTTTTAACTGATGAGACAAACACATCTTTCCTCCCTTAAGTTGCTTGTGTCAGTTAGTTTCGACAATGATATGAAATGAAACCAATACACTTTGGGATTAAGTGACCATAGGCTACAATTCAACTCTGTATAAAAGGCCTTATACAGAGAACTAAATTCACAGTGAAGGTTTGTGTCAACTTCACATTAAGAAATGTCCCATCTTGAATCACATGGTCTTTCCAGAGTGAACATTGCCGTTTTTGTTCTGTAGCAACAGAATTACACTGCTAATGTTTTAATCAGTTTATATACTGAAAGACATTTTTTTCTATCATGTATTCTAGCCTGTAGCCACTACAGCCTGACTTCAAATAAGATAGACAAATATTACATTTATGAAATTTGGCAATGTGAAACAGGATACTTTTTGTTTCTGATTTCAGATACAAAAGGAGTACTTTAAGGTAAATATTTCTTATGGAATCTGTGAATGCTTCACAGAAATACATTTTTTAATTGAAAATTTGAGAGTAATTGGGTTTCCTGCATTTCATTTGTCAAACTTAAAGTATTTGACATGATTCTTTGCTTCAGTTCACTTGGCCCAAATTAACTCCCATTGAGACACCAGGGTTCCTTTACCCCACTAGGCATAAAGAGCACTTAGATAAATTTGAATTTAACATAAAGATGCTTATAAAAGTACTACACCCCTAGGTGCAATTAGGAAAAAGCATTTGAAGAGCTGGAGCTCAAAGAATGGTTAACTGGGCCAGCGTATCATGGTGTCTGGATGTATAAGTATCAGAAAGGCAATGTGGATATGAAGTCTCAATGACTAGCATGCTGCAAAAGTTTGGGGCTCATTAATTACATTGAGTAATGGGTATATGTATCATTTCAAAAATTAGAATTTATGAAAGGAAAGTTAAAAATATCCCTTACTATGAAGAACATAGATTTCTTTTTTTTTTTAGGAGTTCAAATTTTTCCTTTAATTTTATATTACTCTAATATATGAATACATACCTTCCATACATATACCACAATTACAAAGTCTGAAAATAAATGGCCGGTTAATTCTAGAGTTCATTAAGGGATTCACATTATAACAGCATATATACCTTCAGAATAGAAAGAAATATACATAAACTATTTCCTTAGTGCCATTTCAACTAGGGATTTGGTGCTAGGCAAAATCCACAAATGTATGTTTTCTGAGACCGTATTACTTCACTTAGTCATAATGGCATTCAAATTCCATCCATTACCCTGCAAAGTTTTCAAGGTATGTCTTTCTTTACTGCTGCATAAATCCCCATAGTGTAATGTACCACATATTGTCTATTCATTCCTCAGTTGAGGGACACTTGAGTTGTTTCCATCTCTTTGCTATTGTGAAAAAAGACCTGAATAACACTTGATGTGGATGTTTTAATGGTATTTAGGATGAGTCATGTGGGTATATACCCAAGAGTGGTATGCTGAGTTAGGTGGCAGGCTTATTTTCAGTTTCGTAAGTTTCTCCACACGCTTTTCCATAGGGCTTGCACAGTTTGCATTCTCGCACCAAAGAAGTGGATGAGTTTTTTGTCCCTTTCCCCGCAACCACTCCAGAAATTGGTATACTTTTTTCGCTGGATCATAGCTAATCTTATTGGAGTTAGGTGAAATCTTAATGTGGTTTAATTTTCATTCCTTAATGTATTAGTGATATCGACCACTTTTAAGAGTTTCTCAGCCATCTTTACTTTCAATTTGGTGAAGTCTCTGTCCAGCTCTTTACTCCATCCCTTTGAAGTAGTCATTAGTGTTCTTTGTCCTTGTTGTTTTTGAAGTAGTTTATACACTTGATATTAATGCTCTATCAGATGTACCACTTGTGAAAGGGTTTTCCTCCCCACCCTGTGGGTTTTCTTCTTCAATTGCTGTTGTCTTTTGCCTGTACAGAAGCTCTCTGAGTTTAATAAGGTCCCTTTGTGCAACTATTGACCTTATTCGTTTGCAAGCTGATGTCGATTAGAAAAAGTCTTTTTTCTATGACTATGTCTTATAGGTTACTTACAATATTTTTCTTAATCATTTTTCCAGAGTTTCAGTAGTTTTGCAATTGAAGTTCTTTGGATCCATTTTGGAGTTGCTTTTATAAATGTTTTATTTATGTATTAGTTAGTTTTTTCATTATTTAATTTATTTATTTATTTGTATATATGACTGTCTGCATGTAGGTTTGTGCAATCCATGTCGTGCAAATGGCAGGAGATCAGAAGAGGGTGTTGGGATTCCTGGAACTGGAAGTTCTCCCTGAATTGAGTTTAGGTTCTTTTTTTTTTTCAGCCACCATGTGGGTACTGGGGGATTGAACCAGGTCGTTTGCAAGAGCAGTCGTACTCTTATCCTAGGAGGCCATCTAATCCAGCCCCTGGAGTTGCTTTTTGTACAGATTTCAAATAAACAAAGCAAATCATTTATGTTTAGAACAGGAAATGACACAAATATAAATTTAAAAAATAGAGTAGATGGGAGGGAGAGCTTGCTGAAATGTGCATGTTGGTTCAAAATGAATACATCATTCATAAAGAATTTAGACTTGATTATGATCTGTAACATGAAATCTATAACAATTGAATAGAAATAATTTAAATAAGAAGAAAAAGACTGTTCTGCCTACAAAGAATTTAAAATTTTAACTGTAATGAATTTTATTTCACTTTGTATTTATTTAACATCATATAATTTTATATATATATAATAGATATATGATATATAATATATATAATATATATATATATTGAAATTCCTATGAACTGGAAAGGAATATTTCAGTGTATACTTTGTATTTTTCTTTCTTTCTAGGAACCTTTCTCAAATTCTAAAAAGAAGTGGTCCTTATGGATATTCATCTTTTTTTTTTTTTTTTTTCAATGAAGTGTTCCAGTCTATATTGTTGTAGTTTCACCATTAACCCCAATCACAAGCCCTTGCATTCTACCGACGCTCCTGCTTCCGCAGATTGTTCCCTAGGCTTAGAAAAGGGGACAGGTGGAAGAGAAGGCAAAACACTCTACTGCACTTTCTCTGGAGCTGATGTTCCTTGGCTCACTAGTCAATTCTGCTGTTTTCTCGTTCATGGCTGCCAGCTTTCAAGGCATAACCTTTGCGATCCTACTAATGAAGCACATGCAGTTTAGAATATTTAGTATTAAAACAGTATAATATATAGCCTTTTTAATCCTATAATGAAGCACACACAATTAGATATATAGGTATTTTAAACAGTACTAATTGTTATGTGTAGGTTTCTTTGGTATACGACACAGAATAGTTGATGGTATGTTAATTCATGGTTTACATTTTCTTCTGTTAATTAGGACAGGGTCTTCGTGTGGTTTATAACATCCTCCTAACCATTAGAGGATTGTAAGCTTGTGGCATCAGCCGTAGGGGTTATTCCTCCCAAGGAGAGAGCTAATAGAATTTAGATTTTGGGATATACAGATATGTGGCTGCCACTGCTGGTACAGTATTTCCAGGCAGATGAAGTGTAGCTGGTGTTGAAGGAGGAGTCTTGCTTGACTCAAGGAGACCTATATTTGCTTATTGGCTTAGTGGTCTTTGATAACACTCTCTGATATTCCAGAGACCATCTGAATACTTGCAAGTGCGGTCTCCATACATCTTTCCATGTTTATATCAGGTTTTAAACAGCAGGGCCTATGGCCTCTCTTCCTGCAGATATCCCAGTTTAGGAGGGCAAGGAGCCTTTACATTTTTGTGGGGGCTTGGGATCCCCTGGCCAAACATCTCCTTGGTAGAATAATCCATTGTTGATTAGAGCTTCCTGTAGTAATATATTTTTGTTTAACTGCATAGCTTAGGAGACTTTAGTATTATATTTGGCTCTTGACATAGAGGAATAATCCTTTCACCAGTTTTTATTCCATTTAGTCAATTAAAGAAAGGGCAGTTTTGACAATTTTTTTAACAAGAAGAAAAATAACCTCTATAGCAGCTGGCTCCAGTCTAACAGTTTGGAGAACGACCTCATTCATCATCATATTTCTCCTTGATTCTATGCGGGGGAGTCAGGAAAGTCTCCTGTATTAAAAACCTTTGTGGCACCTAGAAGGTAAGCTTCGTTAGGAATCATTAAAAAATATAGTTGTTACCTAGTAGGATCCACAGAAGAGGACCTGAATGTCTGCAGCAATCTGAGGCACTTCTTCCCTTCAATGCCCAGAGGAGTCAGTCCTTCTGCTGGCACCTTCTGGTACATCCTATCTCACTGCAAAGCTGCATTTTTCTTTCTCAGCCATTAAGTTGGTGATACTCTGGCTGTTGGAACATGCAAATCCTTTCCCATAGTTAAGTTTTAAGAATTTGGGGTTGCAAGGTTTTTTGAAAAAAGTTTTTCAATATCTATCTATATCCGTCCCTTTTTTATTTAAAGGTTTTTATTTTGCCCATGAGTCTCAAAAAAAATGCAGTTGTTTTATACATACCTATTTAGGGTGGAATCAAGCACAGATTTCATCAAGTTCACCCTTGCTGTTTTGGGTTACTGTAATGTGATTTACTTGGGAAACAAATTTTATTTTTGAGTTAAATCATCCTATAGGGTGAAAGAGTAATTGCTACGAGGTGATACTATATGACAGCCAAAATTATAGAGAAACATTTGTTTATACCCAATCCCCAAAGTAATCTGTTTATACAGATTTGAGTTAAAGCTAATGTGGACAAGAGCAATTTATACCACCCAATTAACTCAGATGCATTAACGGTTTTATACCTTCAAACCAAATGTGTCCCAATATACTCATTTACTTTTACTAAGTCCTAGAACACACCAATGTATCCTGTAGACAGAGTCTGGGCAAAACTGGATGCTTGTTGAACTCATGTCAATTATCAAATATACACCCGTGTCCCTCTCCACCCATACCCCCTTCCCCGAGTCACAATTTCAGTCAGCCTTCTGAAATCAATCTTTTCTGTTGTTTGGTTCTTTTAAATGTCCATCCCTCTCCACAAGAAATATTTATAAATGGGCTTTTTGGTACTGAGCAATCCCACATATGTGAGATACCATTTGTTCGTTTGTTTTTTGCTGGGACTGTGTTACTTTCACTTAACAATGTCTTCGAGCCTCCATGCCATTTACCTGCAAAAGTTATGATGTTGTCTTTCTTACTTGCTGCATAGAAATTCCATTGTGTACATGTAACCACATTTTCTCTATCACTTCGTCAGTTGAGGGCATTTGGGTTGATTCCAAGTCTTTTTGCTATTTTGAAAAGAGTGGCAATAAATATAGCTGTGGATTTAATCTCTGCAGTAAGATGAGTCTTAGTGGGTATAATAACGCCAGGAGTGGTATGACTGGGTCAATGGAAGGCTCATTTTGAGTCTCAGTGGTTGTATGAGTTTACAACCACACTGCTTTCCACAGTGACTGCACAAGTTTACATTTTCCCAACCAAGCAATGGATTAGTGTTCCCCTTTCCCCACACCCTCTCCCAGCACTTGGCATCAATTTGTTTTCTTGATCCTAGCCAGTCTTACTGGATAAGGTGGTATCTTAAGGTGGTTTAAAATTTGCATTTCCTTAAATTTTAGTGATGTTGAACACTTTTTTTTTTTTTTTTTTTTTTTTTTTAGCCATCTTTACTTCTTCGCAGGTTAAGTCTCTGTTCAGATATTTGCCCCATCTTCTGAGTGATTCATTTGTTTTCTTTCTTCTTTGGTTTTTTGAGTAGCTTGTATACTCATGGAGATTAATGCTTTGGCGGATGTATCTGCTGTGAAGGTTTCTCCCATTTCTGTGGGTTTCTCTTCACTTACTTATTGTTTTTTTTTTTTTTTTTTTTTTTTTGCTGTACAGAAGCTCTTGTCCCATTTGTCAATTTTTTGATCTTATTTCTTGTGCAAGCTGCTGTCTGGATTTAAGAAGTCCTTTTCCTACACCTACGTTCTTTGTTAGTCTGCTGCCAAGTTTTCTCTTCTATCACCTCGCAGAGTTTGGATTTCACATTGAGGTTTTTGATACATTTGGAATTGAACTTCTGTACAGGGTTGAGAGGTATGGGTTTAATTTTCTTCTTGCTCCAGGTGGTGATCCAGTTTTGCCCAACACCACTTCGCTGAAGTTGCTGTCTTTTCTCCATTTGTCTAAGTAAGAGAGCTTTTCTGATTCTAAAAGCATGTTCTTTAAGAAAAACAATCTTTTGAATATATTTGGAGTCTCATTGAAGTTAAAAATCTTTTAAAGCAATTTCTTGTTTGTTTCAATATGTGTACACACAGACACACACACCATATATGTTTGTTGCTTCTCTGATATATAATATATTATATATATATATACTATAATATATATATATATATTATATGAGAAGACCATAAGCATTTAAATTTTCTTTTTCATTTTCTCTGGAATTTTTAATAAATTAAATATACAAAGATCACACATTTTTCAAATGAGAACAGCGGTCATCAGGCTCTCAGAACTGAAGTTACCAGTGATTATGAGTGGCCAACATGAGTGCTGGAAATGAACGCAGCTCTTATGCAACAGCAGTAAATGGTCATTAAATCCGAGCCATTTCTCAAACACATTGTTTCTTTCCTTTTACATTTTGTGAGTTTGATTTTTTTCGGGGGAGGAGCAGTATGTTGGTGTAGCCACGGTTGGCTTGGAACTCCCTATGTCGACCAGGCTTGCCTGGGTCTAAGAAAAATCTGCCAGTCTACAACTCCTAAGTGAGGGGTTCAAAAGGTATGCCAGGTATGCCACCACGCCATGCCTAATTTTCTTTTTTTTGGCTAAAATTGCAAAATAAATTTTTTTCTGATAATGTCAGCTTGGGATACATGATTTATTTTATAATAAAAATATGTGCTGAATAAGGATGTTTAATTTTACTTTTTACTCTGGGCTACATAGGTTTCCTTATTGACTTACCTTCAAATGTTGTATGTCGTTTTATGATATTTCTTTATAATCATTAGTGGCCATTTCATGTGTAAGAATGATCTTTTCACCTGAATGCATGCTCACTACTTCAGTGTTATCTCTTTGAAATGCACTTTATACTAAATATGAGATTTGTCTAACAGGAAAATATTGTGTAACTTAAAAGTGAATAAGTTTGTGGGTGATTAATGAATGTGAGTACTTAGTAGGTACCCCTTGTGTGGTTTTTATTTTTTGTTATTGGATCCAATTAATCACCAGGCTAAGAAAATAAAATTTACACAAAATATCATAATAACATTGGCTTAAGAAATTCATAGTCCAAGGGGTTCTCCATATTAGAGGTTACTTATTTTGATGTGTTTGAAGGCCAAAGCACATACTTCATGTGTATATGTGAAGTTCATGTTAATAAGAAGTTCACACACTATTCAACATAGTCATTTTAATGGAACCAAAACTATTAACTGAGATGTTGGCGCACAGCCCTTTAACCTTAGAACATGAGAAATTGTTCACTAAAATAGTTTCCAGCTTTTGTTCAAAATATGGAACTTCTGTCTCACTGTAAAACACCTACTGCTGGAAATGAAGTAAAAGCATCTGAAAATGAGAATCTCGTTGATCTTCTGAGCACTGATGAAAATGTTAGATTTCCCTCACAAGCTCCCACACTATTCCTACTTTGAGTATTATAGCAACACTGATGGAGAGAAGAAATGATGTGAAGATTCAAATTCAAACCATTTGTGGTTCAACCCTTTTATTGCTTCTTAAGGTCTCAGAAAGAGATACATTAGCACTAAGGGTTATAAATGATTGGGAAATATGCCAATGCAGCATCCTCCTGTTAGTTGTATTTAAGTGGAAGAAGATATGTAAGACTCTAGGCTCAATATTTTGACCGATTTGAGCAATATAAATTGTTTACAATGTGCGAAGTTTATCATCTAACTTCAGTTATGTTCTCTAGCAATGATAAGCAAAAGTTGTACACAATAACTGAGTACTCATTCATTCCATTGCATGGGTTACAAAGAGGTCTTTGTTCTATGTAGGAATAAGCTACTGCTTTATTATTTAAAGAATAGTAATTTCAAACATCACAATAAACCAAATTATTTCTTAGGACTGGTCAATCCAATACCATACTACTTGCAAATAAAGAGTGAGGTGATTTCCTGCTACTCTATGAATATTACTTTAAAGTTAGTGAAAATGTGTATTTTTAATGGAATCTGTGTAATAAACAGTCCATGGGAAAAAACGGCAAACTTGAATAAGCTATTTTATCACTATAGCTTTACCAATGAATCTACAAAATAGCAATATATAGATGAAAAAAGAGTGAAGAAAAATAGAAATATTTCATTTCAACATTCCTATTTAAAAACACTAATACCAACATCAGGTAAATGAAATTCAAACTTGAAATGACATATAAATTCCAGCCTTTTATTTTTTAATTTTTGGGGGGTCTTTTTGAGATAGGGTCTCCATGTAGCTCTAGCTGGCCAAGAATTCACCTTATAGACCAGACTGGCCTTGAAATAACAGAGATATGCCTGCCTCTGCCTCCTGAGTGCTGGCATTAAAGGTGTTTTCCATCATGCCTGGCATAGCATTATTATTTTACTATTTCCAGATTGTTTATTGAACAATCTGGAAATAATTGTTTTATTTACAAAAAATTGTTATTTTTGTTACAAAAAATTGTTTATTTTTGTTACAAAAAATTGTTATTTTTGTTACAAAAAATTGTTACAAAAAATTGTTTATTTTTACAGTATCTTCTAAGACAAAATAAAATTTCAACAGATGAATAAAGAATATGTTATTTTAACTTTCTAATAAAAAATACAAGCCAGACAAAACCAAGTGCAGATAGAGGAGGAGGGGAGGGTGGACCACCTCCAGCTGAGTATTTAATGGCATTTGATGAATAGTGGGAGGAGGGTCAGTTTTGCTTTCTGGTGTGTCACCAGGTAGGTTAACCAGACCCTAGGGATGGACACACACTCAAGAGCATTTGGGAAACATAGATTAAACTCAATAAGCCTTAAAAAAAATAAAACAATAATAGAGGAAATGAAGTCTTGGGGAATTAATGAGTTGTGGCAGACAGGGAAGAGGGAGACTGAATATGAACAAAATATATTGTATGAAAATTTCAAATCAATAAAACTATTTGAAATTAAGCAACCAGTCATAGTTTATATGCTTATCTTCATATCTGACCTACTGACACTAAATATTGGCTGTATATGAAGATCCCATTTAATTCAAATCATATAATGGCCTTTGCAGACATATATATGTATGTATTACACTTTTTGTATATGAATACACGTATACAGTTATGGCTTTTTGGTTTGGTTACTATTGTTTGATTTTGTTAATAGGATTATTTTAGCATTGAAAAACATGTAGTAGGTGCTTTCCTTGGATGTTTTCCTTAAATTTCTAAAATTATCACAAGTGAGTCTGTGTAGGTGTGTGTGTGGCATGTATGTAGGATGTTAATGAGGGGGTATGTTAACAATAAATAGAGAAAAAGAATATAGAAATTAGGTGTCAGTTACTTGCTGAGTCACTATGAAAAAATAGTAACAGGCACACTTTGAACTAATTGTGCAGTGCATTTCAAATAATTCAATGTACCACAGCATACACTGTGTAAGGTGTAAGAAGTTTAACTGAAGTAGCAGTCTCTGATAATTTCTTTATTATTTGAAATGGAAATATCTTAAGATATAATTGATTTAATTTGGTAAATGGTAGTTGGAATTAAAATGTTATTTCATTACTGCAATTTTACTATTCTTCATGATAGGCTCACAATTGATTATAAAATACAAATTTGCTTAAAAGTTTTATTTAAATTCATTTCTAATAAGTAAAGCTTAGGCTTCTTGGTTATGTTTGAAGTTAATAAAGTGAATTCATAAATTCTTTGTCAATAGCATTACTTAAAGGGATTGGCTAATCTTGACAATCAAGAAGGAGACTTAGAGACACCATGGAAAAGAATCATTGGGCACTTCAGGGAGACTTTCTAGATTAGGAAGGATTATCTACATTAGTAGAAATTCCCAGTTCACATGCATGTGGCAACTTTCCTGGGCAGTGTCCCTGACTGAAGTAACATGAGAAAGTGAGCTGAACACAAGAATTAATTGCTTCAGCTGCTTAATTGTAAACTCAATTTGACAGGCCATCTCTTGCTTCTGCACCCCTACCTTCCCTATTGTGATGACATGCATCCCCTAGAACTGTTATTCAAAATGACTTCTTTCCTTAAGGTTCTTTCCAGATATTTTGTCAGAGAAAGGAACATGTAACTAATAGAGACAACTGATAGCAAATGAGTGGTTATTGCTATGATAATCCTGACCACCTGTTTCTTATGCCTTTAAAACAGGTTTAGGGGAATAATCTGGAAAAGTTTGCGACTGTGGGCTACAAAGTGCATTGCATATTACATGCAGAGCTAAATTGTTCATTGTGGTGAAAGCTTTGAAGAAAACACCAGTGCTGAGAGGATCATGGAGAGTAGAGGGTTGGTTCATTGTGTATTGAATCCTTGGGGGAGCATGGACATCATTAAGAACTGGGTCCAGCAATCGAAGTGCAAAAAAGTATGAATCCATACATAATTAATTCTAGTCACCATAGCAATAGCTTTGCTTCCTGGTCCCATGAGTTTAATCTATGATGACCTAGAGGTCTTGGTTCCAAAGGGAGCAAATCCAGTATACCAAAGAGGACTTGAAGAGTACACCACAATGGAGAGAAGGATGCATTTGTACAGTCAAAGGATATTTACACCATATCTTAGTATTATTCTGTCAGTGATTAAGATCAAGGGAATACTACAACAACCCAATTCTGGTAGGAATTATGAGTGATATAGTTGCCTTAAAAATAAGGGTGTAGGTCATTCCACTAGGTAGAAAGCCACAGCCAACTGAGAGAATTGCTGAAGATGGAATGTCCAAGAAACAGCAGAGAAATACCACAGAAATTGAGGACTGTGATTACTGCAGAATCTCCTCTTTTTGCTCATATATTGTTTGTTTACATATGCATATATACTATAAATTCTGCCCTCGTTTGCTATACTATCATGTACTATAAATAAGGTGCCTTAATTTTATATCATACTGTTTATGCATTGTCATTTGATATTACAGCATTTAGATTATTAGATAACAAGGAGATGAATGAGCACTCAGAGCTTACCCCCTTTCTCAGTAAAAGGCCACCACAATTTCTATATATACAGAGAGTTTGATACTGTTCAGTTAAAAAAAAAAGAACTGGGATATCAACCATTCATATGTGATTTTGGCAAAGAATCTGGTAACATTCTGTCTAAGTCATGAGAATTTGAATGGGATTGAAATGAAAGGCAAAGGGCTAATTTGTTTAGTGGAGGACATTTCAAAACAGAGTAATATTCAGGTTGTCATGGTTACTATTCACAGGAGAGAGAGAGAGAGAGAGAGAGAGAGAGAGAGAGAGAGAGAGAGAGAAACTGGGAAACCATCAAGTCTGGTAAGGAGTGGTGGGTGAGCAAGCTTAAATTTCAGACTAGGATAATACAAAGGAAAAAAGATGTAGTCACAATATTAGTGCCCTTTAAGAGACATCTAGTCCTTTTCACCAGAAAAGGAAAGGTGAAGGATCTTCTCAAACTACAAGTCCATGGGAAAGAATAGAGGCCCAAACTGAAAACATCCCTAAAATATCCCCTATTGTAAAGCAACTGCCTATGGAAGTGGTTTCCCATAGCTAGCCTATATGGCACGCAGAAGCTGATGATAACTGTTGTCCAAGGGGCCCATGAGGTATGGGTTTTATAGGGATTAAATACTCGTCTGACTGTGTCATAGAATCATATACTATGGTTGCAGAGAGTTGCTGATGTTTCCAAATGTGTAGCATAGTTGAAGTTCCTGAAAGGATGCCCTATGATGGCATATCACAAAGCTGAGAATGCAAAGCCTAAACTGCGATGGAAACCCCAGCTGATGGTGATATGTGCAGAGAGGGGCTGGTGCAAGAGAAAGACTGTGCATTGAACATTAAAACAGTGTTAAAAATATTAAAAACCAACAGATATTTTGAAGTTGTAATGAATACATTTTGCATTGTGAGATGGCAATGAAACTGTGTGGACAAGAGGTGGTAGTTTATGGCTTAAAAATGCTGTGTTTTGTTGTCATATTTACAAAGGGAAATGTTTTGAAGTTTAATTTTAATAGTTAACTTAATCTGATTTAAAGTTTTTCACTTAAATAACTAATTAGACATGCCTGTGACGTTCAGGCAGGATGATCCATGCTGTTCTCCCATAGGCTCACACGTTTGAGCATTTCATTCCCAGTGGGTGGCACTGCTGGTGGATGTGGAGCAGTTTTGCTGGAGGAATTCTGTCCCTGGGGCTGGGCTCTGAGAATTGATAGCTTCCACCATGTCCAATTCAGTCTTTTTGTGCTTGCTTTTGAAGATGCGAGCTCTCAACTTTTGACTCCTGCCACAGAGCCTGGCCATTCCTTCCCTGCCAAAATATATTGTAAGCCAAAATATATTTTCTTCTGTATGTTGCGTTGATAGTGTTGTTTTATCATAGCACAGAGAAGTAACTAGTAAAATGGACGAGGGTCCAATACTGCGTAAGAAAATACACTTGAGCAGGTATATTTATCATCCTTTGCTTCCTTAGTGCAGATGCAAGATGATCAGTCACATCTGTTTATGGCACAAACCATCCGTCCAGGATGGTGGGCTGTATTCTCTGGGATTATAAATCAAATAAGCATTTAACTCCTTAAGTTGTCTTATATCCAGAATTTTATTGGAGCCATGTGACAAATAATTAATATACAAAATTGCAGAGCATTTTTTTTTTTTTTGGTCTTTTCGAGACAGAGTCTCCTTGTCACTCTGGCTGGCCTGGAACTCACTGTGTAGACCAGGCTGGCCTTGAATTCACAAAGATCCACCTGCCTCTGCCTCCTGAGTACTAGGATTAACGGTGTAGATAATAATAAATATTCAAATAATTGGCACTTCTGGAGAATTTATCATAGAAAATGAATTTATTGTGTTTATTATTTGATAAGGAAGAAAAAAATGTTTTAAACCTGAACTGGTAAAATTCATGTATTCAGATCTTGCCTGCATTACTATCTAGGTGATTCAATGAAATAAATCTACATTCGCTTTATTTTATTATTTCAAATGTGTAAAGGTATTCACATAAGAGTTTGTATCTGATTCTTCAGAATCACCATGGTATATTGGCGAGAGTTGAAAAAAATGGAGCCAAGTTATTTGTAATCAATGTCATTTGTATATTACTATTTGTTTAGAAATAACATAATTAGGTCTAGAGAGATGGCTCAGTGATTAAGAGCACTGAATGCTCTTGCAGAGGACCCGGGTTCAATTCCCAGCACCCACATGACAACTAAGGACCCACTTTAAAAGCCAGGCATGGTGGCACATGCCTTTAATCAGGAGGCAGAGGTAGGCGGATCTCTGTGATTTCAAGCCAGCCTGATCTACAGAGTGAGTTTCAGGCCATCTGGGGTTATAGGGAGACCCTGTCTCAAAGAGACAAAACAAAATAATAATAATAAATATAAATTATAAAAAAGAAATAACATAATTATTTTTATTTGGATCAATTTTGATCTTTGTAATATTAGTATAATAGTATTAACTCATATTTATTTTAAAGATTGAGTTGGTTTCTTTCATTTGAAATGCATAGACTCAGGTTTTATAGAAATACTATAATAATTTTAAGATATTATTCAATCTTTAATGATTTGAATAATAAAATCAAAGTGACAAAGGATCATGTGAGGCTTTCTACCACAGTAGGTATATAATTATATTACTTACCAGTTTACATTACACTGATAATGAATTGTCTCACATTTCTGCTTTCAGGTTGTCAGAAGTCAAGGTATGATGAAGTTATATTCTTTCCATAGACTATTTGAGACAAAACATGTAGCTCTGCCATCTATGTTGGCATACTTGGCATACTCACATCTATGTTTGTCCTTGCATTGCCTTCATATTTGATTTTCATGTACTCTAATCTCTCCATCTTTCTTATTTAAAGATATTTCTGAAATCTTTTAATTCTACTCCATATAATCCAGATGGTAATATTAATTTCAACTTGTTTACTTTAAATACTATTTTTTCAAATCAGCTAACATTTGCAGAAAACAAAGATTAGCAAAGATATAATTTTAAGATCTATTATAACTTTGCTATAGAACAAAGCAATCATTTGTTATTACACAGCCATTTTTCATGGAATTGAATACTGCATGCTGTGTGTTTACTGTTTATTTATTTATTTTGTTTTGAAAATTTGTGTTTTTCATACACTTCTTAATGAAATTTATACCAATTCCCCCTTTTGTAGCCCTCAACCCTCCAGAGTTCATACATTCTGCAATACGTGTCATTTATCTATTTTTCAGTCTTTGATTTTTTAAATTTTTGACATGGAAGTTTACTGTTTTAGGCTGAATCATTTGTTTTTTATTAGTAAATCTGATACCTAATACTCATCAACTTCCTATGTAATGAAAGAATGTAAAGTAATATATATTTTTACCTGCATACAACTCTACTGTCAAATGTGAATCCTTAAACATATTTTGAAATTAATCTATAGCTTATCTTCAGGCGTCACAATTTTGGTATATGTGTGGCATACATATTTTGAAGTGAAACAATTTGGAAGAAAGAACAACAAAAATGCTGTATGTTTAAGTCTAAAGAGTATTTTGGATGGATTAACACAGCCTGATGGATGAGTGGCTAATAACATGCCCGAGAGAACACAAGGAAAACTAGTTTTTTATTAAATTTAAAGTTTTGAAATCATAAATGTTATCATCAAATATATTCTTATTTGATCATATTGTATACTTATAGCTGTTATTATCCATCTTAGATTAATTACCTTCAAGACAAACTTGAAAATGAAATGAAAATATGCTTTGAGAATAGAAGACTGGAGGATTTGTATGATATATTTATCCATTTTCTTTAACCTTTTATAGACATATATTTTGGTAATAAAATATAAAACATAAACATATTGTTAATTTCCCTCGATATTTGGCACTTTATAAGCTAAATTAACATGTGAAAAATAATGAAAATAAATTGTTCTCTTACATTTTGTTTTTAGTCAGCTGTAATATTTTCTTAATATATAAATTTTCCAGTCACTTACCTTCTACTGAATTCCAAAGTAACTCATGAGATTTAATAGCTATAAATGTAAAAAAGCATAATAAATACTGAGTAATCAACATGGAAATTAATTTCTCAATTGACTTGATCTTTAAATCTTTTTTATAAAGTGTTTACTATGAATCCATGAATTGCTGAAGTGCCCTCACTAATTTTAGTCAGAAGTACATATTCCCAGTAGGGAAATTCCAAATAGTCACAACCCTTCAATAGTGTCCATGACATAATTTATTTAAAAATCAAAGCTTAATGGTACTTCTAGTTTTATGATTGTGTTATACAAGTATAAATATCTCATCCACACAATGGTTGAGTGTGGCTCGGGCCCATTGCTCAATGGTAGATTTTATTATTTTTCCTAGAATGCATGAGGCTATGTTTGAGCTAATAAACTTCTTTAATATAAACATTCACCTCCATGCTCTGTATATTTGTTAGATGTACTGCACACAGAGTGAACAGATAAAAACGTTGATAATGGCTTTCCTTTTTTTTTTTCCTCAAATGGCTGTTGGATTTATTTGCTTGATCAATAATGGTTCTGGCAAAAATTAGTTAAGCAACATTGAAACATTTGTAATGAAATACTAATTTTAAAAACCCATGACTCCTTGATACAAATTAGAGTTTACATAAATAAAAAGAAATATTCAATATTGACAGCAAATATAAAATGAATGTACTAAGTCTGACAGGACACACAGCAAGAAGGCATTTATATATTTATATTTGACACCTGACCATATTTTTAGTCACCATAATCTCTTCTCTTCAGATTCAAAAAAATAGTATGCTGATTTCTGTAACGAAGCTTTTTTTTTTTTTCCCCCATACAAAATTCAAATAATGGCCAACAAGTCACAACAGTGCAATAAGTAGAGGGTAGAAAAAAAAAAATCCGCATTAAAGAGGTGCTGAAAAATACTAGGAAGAGGAGGCGGGGAGGGGAAGAAGAGGGCGGTGGCTAGTTGGGTTGTTTCATCCCCATAGTGTGGGGTTTGTTTTCAGAGCCACAGGTCTGACCTCTGACGGGGTCCACTCATCTGACAGTGCAACCAGACACAGTGCCTAAGAGTCAGCCCTCCCAAAAATGGTGTGAGATTCATCACTGCGGATTTTTTTTTTTTGTCTACTGCTCAATTTTGTCAGAGGGAGATCTTAAGTAGGATCCCTGAGATGATATAGCCAATTTTAAACTTTGTTTAAGAGCATGTATATGGCTTATTCAAGTAAAGAGACATGTATATTCCAGCGCAAGCAAGCAACTAAAATGCATTCTGGTTTTCCTAGAAGGTCAGTTGTGGAAAAGGTTGCGGTTTGAGAAGCATTCTTGGTGTGAATGTCTCAAATCAGCGTGGTCACCTTCAACCTCCAGTGGAAAGGCCTTTGCTGATCCGTGGCAGTGAATAACTGGGGCCTGCACTGCCGGGAAGGGCGGCAGGCTCCACGGACAGCCTCTGCATCCAAACCAGGCCATCTTGGTGACTCCAGCTGCAGACTTGGTTCAGAACTGTAAAAGGGAGTGTTACAGGGCAGGTAAAGGGAACACCCAGCAAGAGCCATTTTGGCCAGTCAGAAAATAGGAGGTGGCTCCCCACAGAACAATCTGCACCAAGAAGGTGTAAAAGGCACAAGCAAGAGTGGCCAGAGATCCTGCCCGGCCGGCGAGACCACAGTGTCACAAGGCAGGTGCAGAAGTGACCTGGTTTGGTTCCCCCCCTTGGAAGAGAAAGAGATCCTGATTCTCGTGTGAAAAAAAAAAAAAGTCAAAGAAAGACAATTTTTGGTTCTAAAAGAAGCCACTCAAGAGTTAAAATAGTTACTTTTAACAAAGAAAATTAATTTTCAAGTAAGCTGACAATATGTGGAAATTCAATATTTCCCCTCAAGCCCCCAAGGCGTCTAGTGCTCCGCTCTCTCAGGACCTGAGCCTGACAAGAAGTCAGACATGTGAAGAGGAAGCATCTATGAGAAGAACCTTCACAGAATGTACAGCACGAGAGCCTGAAACTTTCTCCTTTGCAGTAAGATGCACAGGACGTGGTGGTTCGCTGTGGCTCAGGTGGGCGTCTTCTTCAGGTCCTTGCTGGGCGAGAGCTTGGCCTGCTCTTTGCCTGCCTTTGGCTGCTCTTTACCTGCTGTCACCTCCAGGACACCTTCACAGGGCACTGCGCCCCCACCCCCGTGCCTCTCAGACTCCTTGTCCTCTGTACCTGCTGCTCAGACTTGGCTCGCGGCATCTGAAGCAGCCGGAGCTGCACTCGCAGCGCGATGATGGCCTCGCGCTCCTCATGAACTGCTTGGTCAAGCGATTGTTCTTTATTTCAGCTCTTCATTCTGCCTCTGCAAGTCTTCGAGAATGATCTGCAGCTCCTCCTCGTCCTCACTCTCGCCCTCACTCTCAGAGGAGTATTCCTCTGTCTCGCTACTTCTGTGCTGTTGGCAACTCTGGATCTCAGCAATCTCAGCTCATAGAGTTTGATTTCTTCCTTCTCCGAGGCAATCTGCCTGCGCAGAAACTGCTCCATGGCCAGGAACTCCTCCTGTTCAGTCAGGATCTCATTCTCCTGGGCAAGGAGATTATTCATAACTTCCTCGTTCTCATTCATTTCTTCTTTGGAAACATCCTTTTTTGAAAGACTGGCTATCTCTTGTGCAATCTTGCTTTCACACTCTTGTCTATTCACTTCTCTGAGTTTTCTTTTGAGGGCTGTCAGAATTCTTTGTATGTACCATAATCTTTCTTCTTTAGCTAAATACTTTACCCCCACCCTGCAGATCTCGGTGTAAACAGTTCAAAAAAAAAAGCCTCCTGTCTCCTGATCTCTTCTTTGATGCCTGTCTGGGTCTCTGCAGCGTGGGCATGGTGGCCATGTTGGACCAACGTACAGATCTTGTCACATGTTTTAGTACCACATTTCCAAAAAGCTCTTGCACATGTGTGAAAAGCACATACAGGCCACGTTTGCTGATCTGGACGGTAGGGCTAAGCACTATAGAGATGTTCTGTATATTCATTTTTGTTTCCAGTTCCTTCGAAATGATGTGGTCCATGTGTACAATGAGCCAGCAACTCAGAAGGTGGTTACATTCTGGCAGTTCCTTGAGCAAGCGCTTGAATTCCTGTACTTTTTCCATCTCCGTGGACCTCCCAAAAGCCTCTTCGAATGCGGGTGTAAGCTCTTTGGTAAGCAAATTCTCCTCCGGCAGGCCTTGCAAATACTGCTTCAGTAAACTAGCAACAGTGTTAGGTTCATATTCTTCCAAGTTTGGAGACTCCTCTCTGTCATAGGCTGCTTTTAGCTCATCTACCTTTGATTTTGATTCCTAAAACTCTGTAGATGCCTTCACACTCCATGCCATGCTTCTCCATGTAATCTACACACTTACGGAAGATAGCTGGCAGTGGAACACCATCGTACATCAGGGTCCTCTCAACTGCATCAGCCAAAGGAATACCAAAAATGGGCTTGAGATTCGGAATGTCACCCTGAGGCACCTTTGGCTCCTGAATTGGCGTTTTCTTTTCCTTCTTTTCCTTCCACTGTTCAACAACATCATCTGCTGTCAAGTTTTTTGAATTTTTCTCTTTATGTTTTTCTTCTTTGTGCTTTTCTTCTTTGGGTTTTTCTTTTATTTTAACAATCTTTCTCCTTTTTCGAGAAGCTAGGCTTCTTGAAGACATGGATTCCCTTAGAACTCTTCAACTTGGAAGTACCTTTGGCTTCATCTCCAGAGCTATCTTCCTGAAAGGCAGCATAGCCTTCAGTCCTTTTTTCCTTTTTCTTGAATTTCTCTTTTTTCTTTCCATGGTCTTTCTCATTTTCAGACACTACAGAGATCCAGAGGCTCGTGAAGGATGTCATGGGGAGGCGAGGGCTCACCTCTGCGGTACAATCCAGGGAATTTCCTAGGGCTGATCTCTTCAGAGCTGGGGCCTCTGGTCAGCCCACTGCGGTGCTCAGGCCTGCGGTGTTCACTAGGGCTGCTGGTAGGAGGCAGGAAGCCCTCAGTCATACTGATGCCCTGACAAGAAAGGGAGTGGTCCTCTCTGTCACATATCCATTACACATCCATCTCCTGAGTCACAGTTCATCACTGAGGAAGCCCACCATAGGAACTCAGGGCAGGAACCTGGAGGCAGGAGCTGAAGCACAGGCCATGAAGGAATGCTGCTTACTGTCTTGCTCCCCAACAATGGCTTTCCTAAGCAGTTCATCTGATTTCTCTTCCCTTCAGATCACTTAAACACTTCTCAAAGATAAGAGATAAAGGCAGGTCACAGGCTTAGGACTACTGCTTCATGGAGATTCTAGTTGTCTAGCACAGTGAGTTTTATGTGAGTTTTCAACAAATTCCACCTATTTTTCATCATACTATACTGTTTAAACTTTAAATAGTTATTTTAGAAAATGACTTACTATTTATTTATTTATTTATTTATTTATTTATTTACTTTTGCTTTTGGCACAAGCTTGCCCCCTTTTTAATAACTTACCAATAACACTATAAAATTTAATTAATGTATTAATTTACTAATTTAAAGGCCACATTGCCATACTATTAATGAAAACTAACCTACTCTTTTATTAATTAATCACTTAGTTTTCATAAAACATGTCTTGAAATATGTGAAGCAAATTCAATGCCATAGAACACATTACTGGACCATTTCTAAAATTCATTTCGAGATAGATTCTCATTCAATAATTCCCTTATTTGTCTAGAACTTGCCATCTTCCTGCTGCAGCCTCACAAGTAATGAGACTACAATTAATTGCCACGATATTCCATCTATCTCTTATTCTTTCCTAAGAAAAAATTTCCCTGATAATAACATTTGCTCTTAAAAATTCACTATAGTTATTTCAACAAAGTAGATAATATAATAAACTAATATCAATAATAATGTTGAGATAGGAAGTATCAGAAACATTAATTTTATTTTCCATATGTTAAAATGATTATCAAATTAGCAGATACTGAATTTTGAAAATTAAATTGANGCAGCGCGATGATGGCCTCGCGCTCCTCATGAACTGCTTGGTCAAGCGATTGTTCTTTATTTCAGCTCTTCATTCTGCCTCTGCAAGTCTTCGAGAATGATCTGCAGCTCCTCCTCGTCCTCACTCTCGCCCTCACTCTCAGAGGAGTATTCCTCTGTCTCGCTACTTCTGTGCTGTTGGCAACTCTGGATCTCAGCAATCTCAGCTCATAGAGTTTGATTTCTTCCTTCTCCGAGGCAATCTGCCTGCGCAGAAACTGCTCCATGGCCAGGAACTCCTCCTGTTCAGTCAGGATCTCATTCTCCTGGGCAAGGAGATTATTCATAACTTCCTCGTTCTCATTCATTTCTTCTTTGGAAACATCCTTTTTTGAAAGACTGGCTATCTCTTGTGCAATCTTGCTTTCACACTCTTGTCTATTCACTTCTCTGAGTTTTCTTTTGAGGGCTGTCAGAATTCTTTGTATGTACCATAATCTTTCTTCTTTAGCTAAATACTTTACCCCCACCCTGCAGATCTCGGTGTAAACAGTTCAAAAAAAAAAGCCTCCTGTCTCCTGATCTCTTCTTTGATGCCTGTCTGGGTCTCTGCAGCGTGGGCATGGTGGCCATGTTGGACCAACGTACAGATCTTGTCACATGTTTTAGTACCACATTTCCAAATAGCTCTTGCACATGTGTGAAAAGCACATACAGGCCACGTTTGCTGATCTGGACGGTAGGGCTAAGCACTATAGAGATGTTCTGTATATTCATTTTTGTTTCCAGTTCCTTCGAAATGATGTGGTCCATGTGTACAATGAGCCAGCAACTCAGAAGGTGGTTACATTCTGGCAGTTCCTTGAGCAAGCGCTTGAATTCCTGTACTTTTTCCATCTCCGTGGACCTCCCAAAAGCCTCTTCGAATGCGGGTGTAAGCTCTTTGGTAAGCAAATTCTCCTCCGGCAGGCCTTGCAAATACTGCTTCAGTAAACTAGCAACAGTGTTAGGTTCATATTCTTCCAAGTTTGGAGACTCCTCTCTGTCATAGGCTGCTTTTAGCTCATCTACCTTTGATTTTGATTCCTAAAACTCTGTAGATGCCTTCACACTCCATGCCATGCTTCTCCATGTAATCTACACACTTACGGAAGATAGCTGGCAGTGGAACACCATCGTACATCAGGGTCCTCTCAACTGCATCAGCCAAAGGAATTCCAAAAATGGGCTTGAGATTCGGAATGTCACCCTGAGGCACCTTTGGCTCCTGAATTGGCGTTTTCTTTTCCTTCTTTTCCTTCCACTGTTCAACAACATCATCTGCTGTCAAGTTTTTTGAATTTTTCTCTTTATGTTTTTCTTCTTTGTGCTTTTCTTCTTTGGGTTTTTCTTTTATTTTACAATCTTTCTCCTTTTTCGAGAAGCTAGGCTTCTTTTGAAGACATGGATTCCCTTAGAACTCTTCAACTTGGAAGTACCTTTGGCTTCATCTCCAGAGCTATCTTCCTGAAAGGCAGCATAGCCTTCAGTCCTTTTTTCCTTTTTCTTGAATTTTTCTTTTTTCTTTCCATGGTCTTTCTCATTTTCAGACACTACAGAGATCCAGAGGCTCGTGAAGGATGTCATGGGGAGGCGAGGGCTCACCTCTGCAGTACAATCCAGGGAATTTCCTAGGGCTGATCTCTTCAGAGCTGGGGCCTCTGGTCAGCCCACTGAGGTGCTCAGGCCTGCGGTGTTCACTAGGGCTGCTGGTAGGAGGCAGGAAGCCCTCAGTAATACTGATGCCCTGACAAGAAAGGGAGTGGTCCTCTCTGTCACATATCCATTACACATCCATCTCCTGAGTCACAGTTCATCACTGAGGAAGCCCACCATAGGAACTCAGGGCAGGAACCTGGAGGCAGGAGCTGAAGCACAGGCCATGAAGGAATGCTGCTTACTGTCTTGCTCCCCAACAATGGCTTTCCTAAGCAGTTCATCTGATTTCTCTTCCCTTCAGATCACTTAAACACTTCTCAAAGATAAGAGATAAAGGCAGGTCACAGGCTTAGGACTACTGCTTCATGGAGATTCTAGTTGTCTAGCACAGTGAGTTTTATGTGAGTTTTCAACAAATTCCACCTATTTTTCATCATACTATACTGTTTAAACTTTAAATAGTTATTTTAGAAAATGACTTACTATTTATTTATTTATTTATTTATTTATTTATTTACTTTTGCTTTTGGCACAAGCTTGCCCCATTTTTAATAACTTACCAATAACACTATAAAATTTAATTAATGTATTAATTTACTAATTTAAAGGCCACATTGCCATACTATTAATGAAAACTAACCTACTCTTTTATTAATTAATCACTTAGTTTTCATAAAACATGTCTTGAAATATGTGAAGCAAATTCAATGCCATAGAACACATTACTGGACCATTTCTAAAATTCATTTCGAGATAGATTCTCATTCAATAATTCCCTTATTTGTCTAGAACTTGCCATCTTCCTGCTGCAGCCTCACAAGTAATGAGACTACAATTAATTGCCACGATATTCCATCTATCTCTTATTCTTTCCTAAGAAAAAATTTCCCTGATAATAACATTTGCTCTTAAAAATTCACTATAGTTATTTCAACAAAGTAGATAATATAATAAACTAATATCAATAATAATGTTGAGATAGGAAGTATCAGAAACATTAATTTTATTTTCCATATGTTAAAATGATTATCAAATTAGCAGATACTGAATTTTGAAAATTAAATTGATGTATTGGGTTAAGTTTCTAGAATTTATAATCCTTAGGAACTAATATGGAGGTTGACTTCTACTATATAAATGAAATTTCTGTGTGCTTCTAATGATAGAATCATGGACAGACATTATTGTGTCTTTCCGCAATGTGCAAATTTATTGAATAACCACAAATTCACTAAGTGTAGAGGTTTAAATGACAGCAAACTGTCATGAAATCCATGTAACTTGTTAGCTTTGCTAAAGTGAAAGCAGGCCTTATTCCACTTGCACTTAATGACAATAAAACATTATACATTGTGGACGGTTGTGGTGGTGCATGCTTTTAATCCTAGCACTTGGGAGGCGGAGGCAGGCAGATCTCTGTGAGATCAAGGTCTGCCTGTTCTACATAGCTGGACTAAAGGGAGACCCTGTCTCAAAAAGAGGAAAAAATACAAAAACAAAAAGNACAATTTTTGGTTCTAAAAGAAGCCACTCAAGAGTTAAAATAGTTACTTTTAACAAAGAAAATTAATTTTCAAGTAAGCTGACAATATCTGGAAATTCAATATTTCCCCTCAAGCCCCCAAGGCGTCTAGTGCTCCGCTCTCTCAGGACCTGAGCCTGACAAGAAGTCAGACATGTGAAGAGGAAGCATCTATGAGAAGAACCTTCACAGAATGTACAGCACGAGAGCCTGAAACTTTCTCCTTTGCAGTAAGATGCACAGGACGTGGTGGTTCGCTGTGGCTCAGGTGGGCGTCTTCTTCAGGTCCTTGCTGGGCGAGGGCTTGGCCTGCTCTTTGCCTGCCTTTGGCTGCTCTTTACCTGCTGTCACCTCCAGGACACCTTCACAGGGCACTGCGCCCCCACCCCCGTGCCTCTCAGACTCCTTGTCCTCTGTACCTGCTGCTCAGACTTGGCTCACGGCATCTGAAGCAGCGCGATGATGGCCTCGCGCTCCTCATGAACTGCTTGGTCAAGCGATTGTTCTTTATTTCAGCTCTTCATTCTGCCTCTGCAAGTCTTCGAGAATGATCTGCAGCTCCTCCTCGTCCTCACTCTCGCCCTCACTCTCAGAGGAGTATTCCTCTGTCTCGCTACTTCTGTGCTGTTGGCAACTCTGGATCTCAGCAATCTCAGCTCATAGAGTTTGATTTCTTCCTTCTCCGAGGCAATCTGCCTGCGCAGAAACTGCTCCATGGCCAGGAACTCCTCCTGTTCAGTCAGGATCTCATTCTCCTGGGCAAGGAGATTATTCATAACTTCCTCGTTCTCATTCATTTCTTCTTTGGAAACATCCTTTTTTGAAAGACTGGCTATCTCTTGTGCAATCTTGCTTTCACACTCTTGTCTATTCACTTCTCTGAGTTTTCTTTTGAGGGCTGTCAGAATTCTTTGTATGTACCATAATCTTTCTTCTTTAGCTAAATACTTTACCCCCACCCTGCAGATCTCGGTGTAAACAGTTCAAAAAAAAAAGCCTCCTGTCTCCTGATCTCTTCTTTGATGCCTGTCTGGGTCTCTGCAGCGTGGGCATGGTGGCCATGTTGGACCAACGTACAGATCTTGTCACATGTTTTAGTACCACATTTCCAAATAGCTCTTGCACATGTGTGAAAAGCACATACAGGCCACGTTTGCTGATCTGGACGGTAGGGCTAAGCACTATAGAGATGTTCTGTATATTCATTTTTGTTTCCAGTTCCTTCGAAATGATGTGGTCCATGTGTACAATGAGCCAGCAACTCAGAAGGTGGTTACATTCTGGCAGTTCCTTGAGCAAGCGCTTGAATTCCTGTACTTTTTCCATCTCCGTGGACCTCCCAAAAGCCTCTTCGAATGCGGGTGTAAGCTCTTTGGTAAGCAAATTCTCCTCCGGCAGGCCTTGCAAATACTGCTTCAGTAAACTAGCAACAGTGTTAGGTTCATATTCTTCCAAGTTTGGAGACTCCTCTCTGTCATAGGCTGCTTTTAGCTCATCTACCTTTGATTTTGATTCCTAAAACTCTGTAGATGCCTTCACACTCCATGCCATGCTTCTCCATGTAATCTACACACTTACGGAAGATAGCTGGCAGTGGAACACCATCGTACATCAGGGTCCTCTCAACTGCATCAGCCAAAGGAATTCCAAAAATGGGCTTGAGATTCGGAATGTCACCCTGAGGCACCTTTGGCTCCTGAATTGGCGTTTTCTTTTCCTTCTTTTCCTTCCACTGTTCAACAACATCATCTGCTGTCAAGTTTTTTGAATTTTTCTCTTTATGTTTTTCTTCTTTGTGCTTTTCTTCTTTGGGTTTTTCTTTTATTTTAACAATCTTTCTCCTTTTTCGAGAAGCTAGGCTTCTTGAAGACATGGATTCCCTTAGAACTCTTCAACTTGGAAGTACCTTTGGCTTCATCTCCAGAGCTATCTTCCTGAAAGGCAGCATAGCCTTCAGTCCTTTTTTCCTTTTTCTTGAATTTCTCTTTTTTCTTTCCATGGTCTTTCTCATTTTCAGACACTACAGAGATCCAGAGGCTCGTGAAGGATGTCATGGGGAGGCGAGGGCTCACCTCTGCTGTACAATCCAGGGAATTTCCTAGGGCTGATCTCTTCAGAGCTGGGGCCTCTGGTCAGCCCACTGTGGTGCTCAGGCCTGCGGTGTTCACTAGGGCTGCTGGTAGGAGGCAGGAAGCCCTCAGTTATACTGATGCCCTGACAAGAAAGGGAGTGGTCCTCTCTGTCACATATCCATTACACATCCATCTCCTGAGTCACAGTTCATCACTGAGGAAGCCCACCATAGGAACTCAGGGCAGGAACCTGGAGGCAGGAGCTGAAGCACAGGCCATGAAGGAATGCTGCTTACTGTCTTGCTCCCCAACAATGGCTTTCCTAAGCAGTTCATCTGATTTCTCTTCCCTTCAGATCACTTAAACACTTCTCAAAGATAAGAGATAAAGGCAGGTCACAGGCTTAGGACTACTGCTTCATGGAGATTCTAGTTGTCTAGCACAGTGAGTTTTATGTGAGTTTTCAACAAATTCCACCTATTTTTCATCATACTATACTGTTTAAACTTTAAATAGTTATTTTAGAAAATGACTTACTATTTATTTATTTATTTATTTATTTATTTATTTACTTTTGCTTTTGGCACAAGCTTGCCCCCTTTTTAATAACTTACCAATAACACTATAAAATTTAATTAATGTATTAATTTACTAATTTAAAGGCCACATTGCCATACTATTAATGAAAACTAACCTACTCTTTTATTAATTAATCACTTAGTTTTCATAAAACATGTCTTGAAATATGTGAAGCAAATTCAATGCCATAGAACACATTACTGGACCATTTCTAAAATTCATTTCGAGATAGATTCTCATTCAATAATTCCCTTATTTGTCTAGAACTTGCCATCTTCCTGCTGCAGCCTCACAAGTAATGAGACTACAATTAATTGCCACGATATTCCATCTATCTCTTATTCTTTCCTAAGAAAAAATTTCCCTGATAATAAAATTTGCTCTTAAAAATTCACTATAGTTATTTCAACAAAGTAGATAATATAATAAACTAATATCAATAATAATGTTGAGATAGGAAGTATCAGAAACATTAATTTTATTTTCCATATGTTAAAATGATTATCAAATTAGCAGATACTGAATTTTGAAAATTAAATTGATGTATTGGGTTAAGTTTCTAGAATTTATAATCCTTAGGAACTAATATGGAGGTTGACTTCTACTATATAAATGAAATTTCTGTGTGCTTCTAATGATAGAATCATGGACAGACATTATTGTGTCTTTCCGCAATGTGCAAATTTATTGAATAACCACAAATTCACTAAGTGTAGAGGTTTAAATGACAGCAAACTGTCATGAAATCCATGTAACTTGTTAGCTTTGCTAAAGTGAAAGCAGGCCTTATTCCACTTGCACTTAATGACAATAAAACATTATACATTGTGGACGGTTGTGGTGGTGCATGCTTTTAATCCTAGCACTTGGGAGGCGGAGGCAGGCAGATCTCTGTGAGATCAAGGTCTGCCTGTTCTACATAGCTGGACTAAAGGGAGACCCTGTCTCAAAAAGAGGAAAAAATACAAAAACAAAAAGCAAACAAAAAACCCCCCAAAACATTATACATTTCAAACCACACTGTGTATATTTATCCATATGGCTTAAAGAATTTATACAAGTTAAAAAGGCTGTAGCAGAGGTCAAGGGGGTTCAGAAGTGAGCTGAGAAATAGTCCATAGAAATAACATACCAGGGCTTAGTTGGGGAAACTGTTGTAGCAACTGCTGTTGACCAGTTTGAGAGGCAGTCTACAGAGCGTAGCTATGAACTGAAGCAGTCAAATGCAGGCTAGAGCAGGAAATGGCAGGTCAAGTCCAGGGGCAGCAGAAAGATAAGTAGGTATTCTAGTAGGCTGCAGCAGCAACAGCAGCTGGTAACCAGGAATAGTCAGAGACCTTCGACACCAACACACACACACACACACACACACACACACACACACACACACACACACACACACACGCGCGCGCGCGCGCGCGCAATCTGGGTGTCAGATGATAGCCTGATGTTGGTTCATGCTTTCATAGTGCTTTTTCCAACAATTTATGACATCCAGCAAGGGAGTTACGTCTAGTATGTCTGATTAGTTCTTGTACCTGTTTTCCCTTATAAGAGTTTTCATGCATTACAGTCCCCACATGGTTTCTATTCTGTCCAGTAGAATTATAGATTTCCCTCCTTTCCAGGCCCAGGAGTAAGTAATTCCTTAGACTGTTTTACTTGAGTGGTATGTGACAGAAGGTTCAGTATTTGGGAACTTCAGGTTTCCTTCTCCTTCAAAATGTGGTCAAAAGCTTCATGTAAAATTGACTCTCCAAGCACAATGCACAGTGACCACTTTCCTTTAGTTTCTTATTCTACTCATTATAACAAAGGTATTTTCCAATATACTGATAAGAACTGGAATTAATTAGCTATTAACCATACTGCTTCACA
Source organism: Rhizomys pruinosus (assembly GCA_009823505.1). Lineage (NCBI taxonomy): Eukaryota > Metazoa > Chordata > Mammalia > Rodentia > Spalacidae > Rhizomys > Rhizomys pruinosus. The sequence continues at coordinate 264,858 of VZQC01008145.1, forward strand.
CTAGAATAAATATTTCAAGTCCACAAAATAATTAGCTTTTTTGTATTCATCACATTTGAGAAGCACATGAGTTACCTAACATTTATTTCTGTCAACAAATACATATATGCAAAATGCATATGAATATACAAATATTCATATACACTAACAAAACTTGGCAAATATAGGACATATGTTCCCTTCTTGTAAGTGTTATACTATGAAACTTTATTTCACCACTACAGCATGATGTACAAAACTCACCTTCAAGAAATATGTGAATATTGGCTATGGCTTTACCAATCATTTTAAGGGAGCATGGTCACATTTGAAGACTTAAAATTTCTCAGAAGTAGCAGGAGTTGAGGTTTTTTGTTTTTGTTTTTGTTTTTTCTAGACTGGGTCTCCCTGTAGTCCCAGCTGTCCTGGAACTCACTCTGTAGACCAGACTGGCCTTGAACTCACAAAGATCTGCCTGCCTGCCTCTGCCTCCCAAGTGCTAGGATTAAAGACGTGCACCACCACACCAGGCCAGAAGTTGAGATTTTAAGGCAAGGTAATGTCTTTGGGGAGTTTAGTGTGCATTGTACATGTGCAATCTTTTAAATCTTACATAATATATCAGAGATGTTCAATCCCCTATGGAAATCTCATCCAACAGATTTTCTTTCTAAGTTGTCCAGTTTCATTTTTGCTTTTGCATCCATCATAGCTTCAGGCAACTATCAGATTTCAGTTGCTTCACTATTTTCAAAGAACATGCTGGAGATCGTTTTTCTCTTTAATTTTGCTCAATACTGACTCTGTTCTTCAACTAGCCCCTTTCTAGCAAATAGCACATCTGATAGCCAATAGTCTCAATATGTGGGACATTTTGAGAGACTCTGAGTATGGTCTCACCTCACAGTGGCTATAAGGATGCTGGCTCTCAGTCATATTTTGTGATCCTGAGACTTTGTAAGGTTGCTCAAGAAGCAGAAAATAGCTAATGTAAGAAGGGCAAGGTATGTTGATACAAATCTTACTCCTAACAATTGACCAGACTTTTTCAGAGAAAGATTTTCTGGTTGCGTCAATGCTTTCAGTGAATTTCTACAATGAAAACCTTGAGGTTGTTATAGTGATTACTGTTGATTTTTATGGTGTAATCTACCATACAGATGATCTTTCCAACATTCTTAAAGTGATTTTCTTTTATTTCACTTGCTTTAGAAGTTTAATTTCATATGCACTTGTAGCAAAGCAGTTTGTTTGTATTCATAACTGGAAAAATTATTTGCATCTTTGTATGTAGAATTGAATTTTCTACTATAGAACTGCATTAGATATGGGGTGAAAGTTTCAAGGACAAGGTGGGAAATAAATAATGTTCTCAGATGTTTGTGTACAGTTTATATGTAATGCATACATTTATACGTTTTGTCATTTTGGTTGTAAGCCTTAGCCTTTAATGGTTTAGACAACTCTCCAGTCAACATTTATATACTTTGAAAGATGTTTTCATACTCAAAAGGAGAGAAATAGTAAATTTTGTGACAAATGTGGAAAAATTTCTATGTCAAAAAATACTAAATTGTATGCTAAAGGGAAATTCTACTCCAGATGACACACAATTATTCCATTTTGTCATACATATTATTTTTATTAAATATTCATTTCCACATCTCTATGCTGCAGTAAAGTGTAACATTCTAAGTAGTAATGAATTATTTTTTTCAAAGGTCTGACAGTCATGACTTATGATGTATTATCTATTTGGGAGACATTAGAAAAATGTCAGCAAATGAATGAAACACAACAATTCTGAGTCTTTAATTTTTAATACTCTCAAATTAGATATTTGAACAATAGATCTAGTTGCTTGTACAGCTGTAAGGATGTGTTTCTATTTCAACAAACATTTTGAGTCACTGTAGACTTCTGTAATTGATGTGGTATCATTCTGGTGAGACATGAAATTATTATTTTGGTTCATTTTTGTATACTATATTTCATTTTCTTAATTAAAATTTTCATTGAATTTTCTACAACGTATTTGATTCCCCTCCCATATTTACACATATCTTTCTAATCCCCAATGGAATTTCTTTACTCTAATTGGCATGCAACATATATCTGATATATTTATATATAATATCTATATATCTATATATATATATAATATATATTCTATATATATTTGTTAATCTATACATATTTGTTTTATCTGCATATATATGTATTTACATGCTGCCTATATCGTCACGTTTCTGTATCCAGCTTCCCTTCAGTGCAGATTCATCCACTTGCCGTACAATCTAACAAGAATCTCATTTAAATGTGAACACTTAAATGAGACTGAAACTCCCATTTCCAGTGGTTGTCAGTTACCTATAGTTGTAATGTAGGTTAGGGTTCTTTTTTAAATTTTTTATTTATTTCTTTTATGTGTATGAGTGTACTGTCTGCATGTAGGTTTGTGCACCATGTCATGCAATGCCACAGAGGTCAGAGAGGGTGTCGGATTCCCCTGGAACTGGAGTTAAAGACCGTTCTCAGCCTCCATGTGGGTGCTGTGGATCAAACCCGGGTCCTCCGCAAGAGCAGTCGGCACTCTTAACCGCTAGGCCATCTCTCCAGCCCGGTTTGGGGTTTCTTACTCAGTCCCCAAAGTCTATGCTGTGATTTTTGTCTGGCTTGTGCTTCCAAGGGACTTATCCTTGCTGTCAGGATTGCTGTGAGTTCATCAGAATAACTGACCAGCTGTCTGGAAAAATCTGTTTCTTTGTGCTCATGAACTTCTACCAGCTCTTCAATCTGTCCACTACCTCTTAGGTAATAATCCCTGATCCTTGGTTGGCAGAAGTTTTATATAGGTGTCCTATTCCGAGATAATAAGTCTGCAGTCTCTTATTCCTTGCACATTGGCTAGTTGTGGGTATCACCATTGGTTACATAAGGAAACTCTGTTGAAAGTTGAGAGATGCATTAATCTATGAGTGTTACAATAAGTTAGTAGAAATCAATTTAATAATATATCTGTTTAGCATAACTGTAGTATTAGACTTTCTTCCATGGCCTGTGGAAACCCAGTCTCATTCTCTAGGCCTGATATCAATGTCAGGTATAGGGTCTATCCTATAAAGACAACTTAAATCCAATTATAAATGAAGTGGTTGCTCCCATAATATCCATGCTGCTATTGCACCAATGGGCACATCTTCTGTCTTAGTTGTTTGTGTAGCTAGCAGGATTCATGGCTATGTAAAGTTCCTTATAAATTTTCTCTTCAGGTAGCTCACACAACACCTTTCAGCACTATGAAAGCTATACTGTAGAGTTGAGCTTTTGAATTCTGCGTCAGCTTCATTTATTGTTGTTCTACAGTTCATTAATAATATTGACAAATGATTTGTCAAATTAACCAAAAATAACTGAGAAAGGACACATATTAATGAACTGAAAGATGTAAAGAGAAACTCTCCAGTAACTCTTAAGGAAATTCAGACGTCCAAAGGAAATACTTCAAAATTCTATGTTCCACTAAACTAGAAAATATAAAAAGAAATGCATTATCTTTTGGGGATATTCAGCCTATGAAAGTTAAATCAAATTGATATAAATAATTTAATCAAACTCATAACAACCTATGACATAGATGCAGTAATTACCCCCCCCCCCAAAAAAAAATGCCCAGTGCCACTTGGAAGCAGTACAGAGTTTTACCAAAATTTCAATCTAATATCACTACTCCAGACATTCAGTACACTAAAAAATAAAGGAACAGACCCAAATTATTTCTATGAAACCAGTACTAATCTAATTCCAGAACCAAACAAAGCACCAACAATGAAGAAATTAAGATCCCAATCTGATCAACATAGATCCAAAAATTCTCAACAAAGTATATACCAAATACAAGAACACATATTTCAATAAAATAAAGACAACATATAACTCTACATCTAACATCATACTAAATGAAAAAAAATCAAATGATTTCATTAAAATTAGGCATACCAAGAATGCCTATCTATCTATCTATCTATCTATCTATCTATCTATCTATCATCTATCTGTCTATATTTCTCTGTCTCTATCAATCTCTCACATTTCTGCTCAATATTGTAGTTGAAGTTATTAACTAAAACAGTAAGACAAATGAAGAAGATATAGGGAGAGGAAATGTATAGGAAAGGAAATGATCGAAGTACACTTATTTGCAGATTATATGATTCTACACTAATATTACCTAAAAAGTTTACCATAAAATTCCTTGGTATAATGAATACATTCAATAATGTCATAGAATATAAAAATAATGGCAAAATATGTTTCCTTCCTGTATAACAACAAAAATATTGAGAAAAGAATAAGGAAAAAGATCTAGTCACAATAAAATATAAAATGTCCTAGAATAATTCTAACCAAGGATACTAAGGACTTGTATAATAAAAACTTTAAGACATGGAAGAAAGAAATAAAAGAAGATAGCAAAAAATGCAAAGAAATCCTATGCCTATGGTTTGGTAAGACTGATAAGGTGAATTATGCAACCCATGAAGGCAATCTATAAATTCAATTCAATACCCATTAAAATCCTCACAATTCTTCACAGAAACTGAAAAAATAATTTCATGTTTAATAGGGAAACACACACACAGACAACACACACACACACACACACACACACACACGCACAAACAGGACTGCTAAAATAATCCTGGACAATAAAATAATTGTTGGAGGTGAATGATTCCTGATGTCAAATTATAGTACAGAGCTATTATTTTTCTTGCACATAGATTACAGTGAAAAAAGTGAGGCTCAGAGCATGAGTTATCATTTTATGAATTTACAGGTAAGAATGTGGTATCTATAAACTCTTGGAAGAATTAGGTCTTGTTCTCATATTTAAAAGGGAGCTAGTGTTTGTGGATATCTTTTTGTGTGTCTGTCTGTATTTTCATTTCTAACTAATTTTCAGCATTTTCTTTATTTTATTTTATTTTATTTTTTTCTCCCTAATTTTTATTGAGTTTTTGTACATTTCATACAACATTTCTTAATCAAATTTAGACCTGTTCCCCATTCATACCCCCTCACCAAAGTTCATGCATTCTGCCATACATATTAAGTACCGTCTTTCATATTTTTCTCAGTTTTTTTTTAAGTTTTTTGATATGGAAGTTTACAGTTTTGGTCAATTCTTTGATCAAGACTTTTTTGTCATTGTTGTTGAATTTAATTTTGTATTACTCTAAAATATGCATATATATGTATGTATATACTCTGTACATATACCAAAATTACAAACTCTGAAAATAAACTCTAGGTTAATTCCAAAACAAATTTAGAGTGGAACTCTTTCACCAGTGACCAATGTGAAAAAGTTCGACATCAGGACAAGAGAAGGAAATTAAAGGAGTACTAATTGGAAAAGAGGAATGATAGTTTACTTGAGGGATGCTAAAAACTGCTGGAGAAAACTCCTAGAAATGATTAAGATTTACAGGAAAGTGGTGGGAAACAAAATTAACCTAGAAAACTCTTTAGCCTTTCTTTACAGAGCAGTAAACAGTTGGAGAAGGAATATAAGAAGACCTTCCCATTCACAATAGCCTCAAAAACAAACAAACAGCAAAAATCTGGGAAAAAACCTAACCAAAGACACCAAAGATTTCTACAACAACAATTTTAAACCCCTGAAGAAGGAGATAGAAAATTACATCAAAAGATGGAAAGATCTCCCTCCAATGCTCATGGATTGGAAAAATTAATACAGTAAAAAATGTCCATTTTACCCAGATTGATATACAGATTCAATGCAATCCCAATCAAAATCCCCAGGAGTTTCTCCACAGACATAGAAAAAAAAATCCTTAAATTCATATGGAAGAACAAAAGACTCTAAATAGCTAAAGCAACCCATAGTGAATACTGCAATACAGGGGTTGTTGCTTTACCAGACTTCAAGCTATATCACAGGGCTATAGTCATAAAGACACCTTGGTACTGGCACAAAAACAGACCCATTGCCTAATGGAACAAAATTGAAGATCCAAACTTGAGTTCATACAATTTCAGCCACTTCATATTTGACAAAGGGGCAAAAAAAACCTCAATGGAGGAAGGACAGAATCTTCAGCAAATGGTGATGGCAAAACTGGATCACCATTTGTAGCACAAATTTAAACCCCTACCTCTCACCCTGTACAAAAAGCAACTCCAAGTGGATCAAAGACCTCAGCTTGAAACCTGAAACCCTGAAGGTGATACAAGAAAAAATTGGCCCTAGAAGACATAGGCATAGGAAAAGACTTTCTATATCAGACAGCAGCTATGCACATGTCAACAGTTGAAAAATGGGAGCTCATCAAACTCAAAATCTGTACAGTGAAAGAAACAATCAAGGAAGTGAAGAGAAAACCCACAGAGTGGGAGGAAATTTTCACCAGTGATACATCTGCCAGAGCATTAATGTCCAGAATATAGAAACTACTCCAAAAACAATGAAGTAAGAAAACAAATGACTCACTCAAAAGACGGAGACCTGAACAGAGACTTTACTAATGAGGAAGTAAAGATGGATGAGAAACACCTTAAAAAGTGTTCAACCTCATTATTGATTAATGAAATGCAAATTAAAACCACTCTAACATATGATCTCACTCTGATAAGACTGGCTAAGATCAAGAGAACAAAAGACACCAAATGCTGGATAAGTTGTGGGGATAGGGGTACAATCATCCACTGCTGGTGGGAATTTAAACTTGTACAACCACTGTGGAAAGCTGTGTGGAGAACCCTTAAAAGACTCAAAATGAGCCGGGCATAGTGGCGTATGCCTTTGATCCTAGCACTTGAGAGGCAGAGGCAGGCAGATGTTTGTGAGTTCAAGGCCACCCTGGTCTATAGAGTGAGTTCCAGGACAGCTGGGGCTACAGGGAGACCCTGTCTTGAAAAGACCAATAAAAAATAAGACTCAAAATGAGCCTACCACTTGACCCAGCCATACCACTTCTGGGTATATACCCACAAGACTCATCCTACTGCAAAGACACATGAACATCTATGTTTATTGCAGGTCATTTCACAATAGTGAAGAGTTGGAACCAACCCAAATGCCCCTCAACTGATGAATGGATCACAAAATGTGGTACATCTACACAATGTAGTTCTGTGTAGTGGTAAAGAAGGATGACATCATGAGATTTGCAGGTAAATGAATGGAACTCGAAGCCATCATGTTAAGTGAAGTAAACAGTCCGCTTAAAAACAAATGGGGAATGGGTTCCCTCATTTGTGGATGCTAGTTCCAAGTCCCCTAATTGAAAGAAAAGCTGAGCAATGTTGTTGTTATATTTCTTTCTATCTGAAAGAAACTGTGATGTTATAATTTGAATATCTTAATGAGTCAAGAATTAATTTACCACTTACTTTCAGGCATGGTAATTAATTTACACGGGAGGAAGGCATATATTCATATTTTAGAATAATATAAAATTAAAAGAAAAAATGTGAACTTCTAAACAATTTTTTTAATTTTATTTATTTCTGTATGTGTATGAATGTACTGTCTGCATGCAAGCCTGTGCACCCGTGTCGTGCAATGCCACGGAGGTCAGAAGAGGGTCTCGGATTCCCCTGGAACTGGAGTTCTCCTGGAATTGGAGTTTCAGACGGTTCTCAGCCGCCATGTGGGTGCTGGGGATCGAACCCGGGTCCTCTGTAAGAGCGGTCGGCACTCTTAACCGCTAGGCCATCTCTCCAGCCCTCTAAACAATTTTTAAAGTACATTGGGTATGATGCTTTAGAAGCTTTTTGTCTTCCTTAATATTATTTTTTGTTTTATTTTTTTCAGCCTAAGAATATTAAAAATATTATCAGCAGATATTGAATAAATGATTCTTACTAATACCAGAAAGAATAATGTGTTTTACGTGTTTGAGTACATAAATATTGGGCAATATTTGAACACATTAATGGTGAGATGTTAGTCACCTTTTATGAGAAGAACATTGAACATCCTCCCCATGGGGATTGAAAAATAATATTTTTTACAATGGGTGCAATATTTTTATTTTAAACCCAAACAGTAGGGTTATAACCAGTGATACATTAATTCCAAAGACAATGGTTACAAGTGTATCAAAAGAAGAGTAAAACAATGACATGTTACTAATCTTCTCTATGGGTACAAATTCTATGGGATCTCATACTCTGTTTAAATTATAGAGAACTCAGAACATGAACCAATAAAAAGTAAAATATGCCTTCCTGATTTTGGCAATATAAATTCTCACTCTACCAATTATTTGGCATGTCATGCAAGTTATATAAAATTCTTCAGCCATATATAGCTTGAATTTAAATAAAAATGTAAATAACACCTACCTAGATTTTGATAATGTAGGTCTGAGATGAAGAAATTATACAGTGTAATTCAATGATAGGAACATTGATGCGCACTTAGGACAAAAAAGGCCTTTATTTGTGTCTACTCTTTCTGTGTGATTCTGTGTGTACAGTATGAATTAATATTTGGCTCCATGTAATGTATGAACTTAATATTTAACTATTTGTCAATAGAGCTTATAAATTTTTTTCTATGATTTCTTCTTTTGAAAAGTTAATATACACAGTGAATCTTGATTATACGTACACATCACTTCCCCATTCCAACCATTCCTAGGACCAGCATCTCATTTTCTTCCCAACATTATGTTCTCTTTTATATTGATTTTACCCTATTGACTCCAATTACTTCTGTCCATATTCAGATGGAAATGGGACCATTTATTGGGGCATGGTCACATGCCTAAAGAAAATTCGTTCCCTTCTACCAGCTGCCATCAACTGCCATTAGCTCCCAATTCCAGAGAGAGCCTCAGAGTCGCTTCCCCCTTATGCTGTTAACTGGCTTGATCATGTGCTGAGGAATACATTTCACACCACTGCTCTCCATCCTCTGGTTCTTGCATTCTTTCCACCCCTTCTTCTTCTTCAGTGTTTTCTGAATCTTGGGGCTGGTTTTAAAAATAAATGTTAGTTCCAGGGGAATCCAACACCCTCTTCTGACCTCCGCGGCATTGCACGACACGGGTGCACAAACCTGCATGCAGACAGTACATTCATACACATAAAAAATTAAAAAAAATAATAAATAAATAAATAAATGTTAGGTCTACGGCTATGCACAATATTTTTGAACAATATTGTATATGCCCAAGGTTTGGGGCAGCACAAAGCTCTGGGTTTAAACATAGATATTAATAAGGCAGTGTGAAAATATTACATTCTGAGTAAAACATGAATAGTGTCTCCCATAGGGCCAGTGACTTAGTTAGCAGCGGATTTTGTTCATGTTTACATTACCAGACACCGATTCCCTCCTATGCAGCAGGCCTAAAATCCAATCAGGAGTGCAGTTATTGTGCCCAGTAAGCAGTCTTGTCACAGTCACACCAATGAGCACATCTAGCAGCTTGGTACTGTAGCATGGGAGAGCCTATATAAGAACACTGGTAACTTTTCAGCACTATGAAAGCTGGCTAGTGTGGAGATTTTGATGGTTTCATCTGTTTCCTAGAACTGAAAAGTATGTGGCATTTTCCACAATAATGCTTTTGCCATTCAGTTATGGTAGACCACAAAGAACAATGGAAATAGACTGCATTTTTGGGGTGCCTCTGAGGGCCTTTCTGAACAATATCATGTAGGTAGGCAACACATAGCTGGCACTGAGATTTTTAATTTAAATTTCTATCTATTATCTATATATCGATCATATATCATTCTATATCTATTTATCTATCATCTATCTGTCCATCATCTATCTATCTATCATATATATATATATATATCATTCTATATCTATCTATCATCTATCTATCTGTCTATCATCTATCTATCATCTATCTATCTCTTCTAGGAGCATCATTGTTTACTGATGTGGATTTAAACTCTTATTCTGAAAACACATATCTTTATCTTACAAACTAGGGATGTTCATAAGGTTCCCACAAACGTCCTCAGCTTTGTATAACCCATCCTACACCCTCCTTTTTCTTCCGTTTGTGCCTATCCCACTTTAATATTTAGCTCTCAGTATACTCAGTGTTTTTCCTATCACCTTTATTCTGTAATCCCAGAACTTTTGATGATCTGAGGCCAGGTGGATTTCTCCTCATATCATGTATTTGATTCAGAATGACGTCAATCTATGTATTTCTCTTTTAATTGCTGTACCAGCTTTAGCATGGCAGATAGCCATTGTTTCTAATCTACACTAATTTTATAAACAGGAAATACTGCAGGCGTTTAATGCTGCTATTACTTTTATTTTTGCCCTTGCCTACTGTGGTACCCCACTCATATTTGTGCTTGTAAGAACAGATTAGGAGTAAACAAAATAATGTGCTGCTTGCTTGGTATTTCTTTGTGGATGTGATTTTATTTTATCTACACTGTGAACATTTATTAATTATGTAAATTCTGTTTTCTTGCATAATGTTTCAAGTACCTGGATTTGGTTAGGTTAAATAATTTTCAAGTCAACAAGTCTGTTAGGAGTTTTCCAACACTCCCTACAAGTCTTTAATACCATGGTTTTTACCAAACAATGGTAGTTAGAGGCTATTGGTGAAAACATAGATTAAAACTATATTGCAAAGAATTCCTGTGAGAACCTATTTTCAGTAATTTTAAATTTAGTAGGTCTTTAGGGAAAGTACTGCTCATTTTTAGATATCTTTCATAGAGGAAAATGATAGATTGTTCAAGAGGAAAATCATAGTGGACTACTACTAATTTAAGAATTATAAAACCAAACTTGCTGCCCTGTGGCCGAGGGCTTAGAGATGTGCAAAACTATTTGCAAACCATTGTGCTGATAATAACAAAGAAGTCTAAATGCATTTTGTTGCATGCCTAGAATTTTCTGTCAGAACACAATAAGAATGTAAATGAAACTGCTGCATACCCTGCGTATCTATGCCATATATATATATATATATATATATATGAAAAAAGGAAATATAGTAAATAAATTTATTTTGACTTAGACCTGCAGAAATGCCTGACAGTGCAAAATGTCAGCTTTAACACAGTTTGCACTGACTCCATGGCATCCCTAGATGGATGTCAAATCATGTGCAAAAAGAGGTGTTTTTGAAAGAGAGAAAGGTAATATCTTTACTGAAACAAACTTACATTCCAGTTATGACTGAAAATGGAACTCTGCTGAGCAGACTGAAAAATATAACTCAGTGAGAACAAAATACAGCTTTTGTCTCCTTAGCTTTATGAAATGTCAACTTCCTACTGTTGCTCTTATATATAATTTTCATACGTTTATTTATCAAAAGGGAATACAGGAAGGGAAATGGTATAAAAATGGGAGCAAAACAAAGGACTTTTCTTATTCAGCTCTCATTCAATTCCATTTAATACTAGGCAAGTTTTCATATGAAACTGAATTACCTTTTCTTCTTTCCCAATATTCTATGGAAAAGTTTTCTAATTTATGATTGTATCTCCTTCATTCATCAGAATTCATCTAGAAATATTCTAAATCTTTTAACTGAACTTATCCACAAGTTCTGGGAACTTTTCCCCAATATAGAATTAATCCCTGGGGAGAGATGAGAGTAAGGCTAATGGTATGTCTTTAATGCTTTGACAAGGTTCTTCCTCAAGGGGACCAGGCCCTTCTTCCATTCAAAGTGTTCAAAGACTGTCAACTGGCCCAAGTCTGCAGATTGATTGAAATGCTTGGATTCCTTATTGCTACAATCCAATGCATTTTTCCTTTCACTTATTCTAGTTTTCTGCTTGAACATATTGAACAATTTAGTAGGCTCTTTATCTCTTTAATTCCTGGAAACATGGTGAAGGATTAGCCAGTACCAAAGATCCATACAAGTCATCCTGTTATAGGCAATCTTTATACCTCAGGTAGTGATAGACATCGATTTGCCTGTACTGCCCATTAAGGCCCCTCTGCTCACCTTGCCTTCAGTGAATCAATGTGGTTCCTGGTCCCTGCTATCCATGAATCAAATTAAACCCATTGCATTTAACTTATCCATTTGAACAGAATCAGTATCTCTAATCCTAAGATCTTGCACAAGAAGAGACAAACACAGCTTGGCAAATGGGTTTCTTTAAATTTCGCCATTTTGAGTTTCATAGTATTAATGAAAGTCATGTCTTCTTGATCCTCCCACTGTGGAGAATTAGATTTTAATGAGGGATTCACCTAAGCTTTCCAACATCCTTAAATCTTAACATCTCTTCATTAACACTAAGCCAAGAAATACTAGGAATCTCCAGTTCCTTCAGAGTAGACCATGTTTTCAAAACCATTTCAACCTACCAATCTCTTGGTACTTATTTTAGTTGTTGGAGCGTTCATATTATACCTAAAGTCACTGTTTAGCAGGCCCATCTCAATAAGTTCACCCTGAACTTGTTTATGTTCCATCTACCATTAGTACATGGATGATTGAAATCCAGTCCCACATATATTCTCCAAACTCTGCTTGAATGCAGTAAGAAACCCATGAAGCTCTCTAATGATGCTTCTCATGAAACATACTTTCTTTTTTTGAATTTTTATTTACGTGTATGTGTGTGTTGCCTCCAGGTGTGTTAAGTGCACTCATGACATGCTGTGCCCACATAAGTCAGGTGATGGCATCAGATTCCCTAGAACTGGAGTTATAGATGGTTGTTAGCTGCCAGGTGCATGTTGGGAATTGAACCTGGGCCCTCTGCAAGAGCCTCTTAACTGCAAGGCCTACTCTCCAGCCTCATAAACCACATTTTTTTTTTATCACCCTTGTAGGGCTTGCTCAGTCTTGTGTCTGGTTACAGTACTAGAAGCAAGGATTGGTGGGCATTGAGAGTTATTACCATTTTAGATTTTCTAGTTAGTTAAAAAGAAGCTGCTCGTGAGAAGAAAATTTCGTAATGGAAATGGTGATTAGAGAGGTGTCAGATGAAGAAAATGGTGCACTTTTAGATTTGATGATGTAAAGAAGTTAGATAATCTACAAAGTATTGATGGGTTTCATGGGGATTGCAAGCATGACTTTTGTGAACTGTGACCTGTCATCATCACTAATTTTCCATGAATCCCATCACTACTTTGTAGATTATATCACCTCTTTACGTCATCAAATCCAGTCCTGGGCCATTTTCATCATCTGACACCTCTCTAATCACCATTTCCATTATGGAATTTTCTTCTTATGGACAGCTTTTCTTGAATATTTCTTTCACTACCTAGAAAGTCCAAAATGATAAATATTAATGGATCCTGGAGGCAAATATTCTCATTTGGTCATAAATCCATCCACATTTTCTAAAAATGCATTACACTATTAAACTTATCAATACAGCATCAGAATTTGTTAAGCAAAAACACTTAAGCCTACAAGAGAACTAAACAAAATAAAGGCAAATTAATACATACACTGTTTCACAGGGATCAAGTAATGTAATACAGTCAATAAAATTATGGCATTTAAGAAGTAATGTGAAAAACATATAAAATGCTTTGGAAATTTAATTTTATACTTAGAGATCTGTTTCAGAATTCAGTGTTTAAAATATCTAAGATTAATTTATATTGTTTCAAGTAATTAAATTGAATATGATTTTTAAAAGAATTTTTAAGCAGTAAGACTCCTAGCCAGAGAGGATTTGTTCTACACAAATTGTACCATAGCTGTAAGAAGATATTTCATCCAGTGTTGCCCTGTGCCCATAAATGTCTGAGCATAGGTGATCTAGGCCAACAGACATAGAAGCCTTCATTTTCCGGGCCTCACTATATTTCTCTAGGTTTTATAAGTCAAAGGCTATGGTCTTAGGATCTCAGGTTGGAGTCCTGTTAATTTTCATTTTAACCTCAAGCATCACAGACGTTTCTCAGGTATTTTGATAAGTGCTTTCTAGATGCAGTAAGCAACATAAAACATCAATTTCCAATGTAACAGACCTTAACAAATCTTGGGCACTGGTACCTTCAACAAAGTGTTGAAGCTTTCTCCAATGGCTATTTAATCCCTTAATCCTCTATTAATGCCTAATATCATAACTTCAGGGCTTAGCATGTCTGGAATTCTTCTAGTTATAAGGGAATCGATTTCTTTTCTTTTCATTTTTTTTTTTCTTTTGAGATAGGGTCTTTCTGTAGCCCCAGCTGGCTGGGAACTCACTCTGTAGACCAGGCTGGTGTTGAGCTCACAAAGATCCACCTGCCTCTGCCTCCTGAGTGCTAGGATTAAAGGCATGTGCCACCATGCCCAGCAGGAATCATTTTCTTTACTGTGGCTCAAGCCAAGCCTGCTAACTCTGATGTCTCTGTTCCCAGCACATCTCTGCCAGTTGACCTCTGGCATTCTTCAGCTGCCCTGCCATTGGCTTTTTTGCTGGGCCCTCATGTTCTACCATGGGTAAAAAGCTCAGCCCACTGATACTGATAAAGTTTAAACATGAGCAAACAAACACAACTCAAGAGAAACTTTTTATTAGGCTACAGTTCAAAACCAAGGAAAGCATAAGATGTTGTTTCTAGCTTGATTAATAAAAAAGAGGTCAGACAAGTGTCTCTTCAATAATAAGATATTCTACAATGAAGGACTTTGTACAAATCATATCACAGTCCCTATGTGATAGGACCCCATCCCCCAAGATAAAGTAAAAGGAATGCAGCATGGTCTGTGCCTGAGTACACATCTGCACCTGTTATGACCATGTCACATGGGGCCTCCTTTCAGGACACATGTGTTAGCAGATATGGAAGTCAAACTGAGCTATAAGGAAGAGCTAACAGTATAAAAGGTTATACTTTTATTGTTCAGGTTTCTGTTTCTTGGGTATGAGCCCACAGACCCAGATGCTTGTTTGACTATACCTTTTCCTGAAGAAGAGAAAGCACTTGGTGTCTCTTCTCTTAGTACATGGCACCTGCAGTATATTTCGGGACTTGTACAGGAATCAAAGATTGCATTTTCACCTCCATTGTGGTCAGGATCTGACCCTTGGGCATCAGACAAATAGATTTTACTTGATGCCAACAGACCCACCAGACTGTAAAGGGGCTTAGGCCTCTCACCGTGCCAGTATGATGACCCTGGGGGCATACACACACACACACACACACACACACACACACACACACATAGAGGCCCAGGGACTAGGTCAGGAAATGTGGTTATATCATATTAAAAACCCAGGTATATTTATTTTGAAAATTAAAAAGAGGAGCTTGATTATCTCCTAAGAGTGTAGTTCTCTCCTTTTGACCATTGGAGAGAAAACAACAAATTTATAAGTCTTGAGTTATCGGTGATTGGAGGTGCTATATAAATGTGAATGAATAGGATGGAGAAGGGGAAAATGAAGCTCAGTAAACAGAAAAATAACCTCACGGTATTTTCTTCATGTACTTTGGCTGAAAGTGGGGCTACTGATGAGCTGTGGAGGAGGAAGTTGACTGGGTCAGGAGGTCAGAAGCTCTGGGGCCAGAGCTGCACCTCTGCCAAATGCACATGGCCAAGAATTCTGTGACTGTCAGTAGGGCACTGGAGCCAGATGTGGGAGAGGAGGAGGAGATCAAAATATCGAAGTGTCACTAGGTATAAGTGCTATGTTTCTGTATCAGGGCATCCCCAGGTAATCTCTTCTTGTATGGGAGACAGACCCCATCAGAATATTGTTCAAACTGGCTCTGTCACAAAATAATGGTACAAGGGGAAGTTATGATTTCCAGTGCCATAGGTAACTGGTATTATTGAGGGTAAGATGAGAAAAATGTGAGTACTTTAAGTGGGGAGAGAGAAGGGAGGTTTTGACAGGGACCTTTAGCTAGTGTGAAAACAAGACAGAAATGCATTAGTTCAAAAGCCTGCTGAAAATTATAGAGATAATATCTCTATGTAGTCCCATTTGTATAGCTAAAGGCTATATAGTTAGAAACAGTGCCATACAGGGGAAAACTACCCCCAAGTTTTTAGCCAGGATAGTTTAAGAAATGCACAAACCTACACAGGTGATTACAGCCCTTTATTGCTTCCTTTATTAACTTGAATGTAAGATGCTATAGCTGAAGATATAACATATTTTGGACTCAGGACTTGGAGCAAAGGATCAGGAACTGACCTGGAAGCCATCTCCCAGAAGGCTATCTCTCATATACCTGGTGAGCACTAGAGAAGCTTATAAGGGACAACATCCATCCATGGCCCAACCCCAGCTTTAACTCCCCATAACTGCAAAAATGACAAACACAGCAAGCTACTTGGGGGTAATCAACAACCACATAATTGGATTTAAAGTCTGCACAGTTGGAGGGAACTCATATTTGGTATTTTACTCATAGTCAAATATGCATGAATGGTCATAGATCTTAGAGAAAACCCTAAGTTTTTCACATCCCTGGACAAATTTAATTTCTTGCTATATGCAAAATACAGATGCTTATATTTACAGATACGTATGGCAGTAACTACTCATCAAAAGGCTTCCTTTGAAGCAGATAGAGACTAATACAGAGTTCCACAACTGGTCACCCAGAGATAATAAGTGTCTGTGAATTGGCCAAATATAAATGTCTCATCTAAAATGACAACTAATACACCCAAGGCTCATAGAACATAGTAGGCAGAGAGAATATTAATACATTTCTCAACTTTCATCAACAAAGTTCCCTCATGTAGCAAAGGGCAGTGAACAGACATGGCCAAAGTGTACAGCATATGAGACTTCAGAGTGTGGGCACTTCTACAGGATTACTATATTAAATTACTTTGACCCCAGGTTCAAGACTCATTGCAGAAGAGGGGGCTAAAAGATTGATCATATGGAGATAATTACAGGCTCATGTGACCATACTCATATAAATCTACAAAAATGGTGTCAGCATGCATAAGACTCATGGAAATTCAAGTAGACAAAAACCCAGCATAGAACAGGGCAAATGGGCAGCAGACCTAATCTTATTCGAAGAACTGTTGGACAGCTGATTACTGCTGGTTGAGGGAGAGCTGATCTTTAATGACTCTAGATGGGCTGACTAGACACCAGTGGATGAACTTGGAATGAGGGCTATCTGGGTATAATAACTTGATGAAATAAGCCTCAATATAAATGAAAGAATGAATGAAATTCTATAGGGTGCTTTATGACACTGTAGATAGAGGAAGGGTTATAAGATGATTAAGATGTTTTGTATGAAATATACCAAACAATCCATAAAAATATTAAACCCATTGTTCCCATTGCTGGCCATATAGGACAGCCTGTTGGAACATCCTCCATATCAGTAGAGAGAGTCAATAAATTTGCATGTCTCACATGATTGAACAAGAGATTATCTCAGGTTATAGGGAAGCGGGAAGCCTAAATCAGTTTCCTAAAGGTCTTCACTGATGAAATTTGGAATTTGGAATTACTCTGCACCCAGTATCTCTTTAGCTTACTTCTTTTGGTACTTTGAAGAGGTGAACCTTTACTCAAGCCTACCACCCCACTGGTAAGAAACCTGCATGCTAATTTCATTTGACAGCTCCTTTATCTGCCTTTGAAGTCTCCAGGTCTAAAAGGTCATTAACTGAATGCTTTAATTAATGTTCATAAAGACTCTATATAGGTGTACCAAAAGGGGTTCCAAATAGCTATATGTTTCAAATAGACTATTTTATGGTTTTTAAAAATAATAAACAAAAATGAAAATTAATAAACATTTAGCAATTACATCAATAGTGCTTTTAAGGAATATCTACCCAGCTGGATGCTAACAGGTGAATAACTTTGGAGAACAGGATTTCAATTAATGCTAGAATAAAAGAAAAGTATTTGTAATATACTTGATGGAAAATGTGGCACTTTAACCACAAATGTTACAGTTCCTGATGGAACAATTACAAAGGCTCTTAAGGAAGTTATTTAGCCAATGAGATAGCAAAAAAATTCAAGCACAAATGACCTTCTTTTAAGACAATTTTTTGAAAAATAAAAGTGGGTTCACTTGTTATAGTCTTAGGAGTTATAATTATGGATGTTGTAAAACCCCAATCATAGAGGAGATAAATAAAATATTAACCAATTAGACAATAATAACTGGGAAAATTCTTGTACTGTATCATCATATGTTGCTCATGAATACCTCAGAAAAGAAAGATCAGGCAATGTTAATTAAAATTAGAAGAAAAATGAGTGAAATCTCTTCTGTACAAAATATTTTAAACTGTACGCTTATTATTCCTTCAGTGTCCTTGTTTATTTAGCTAATGTATAACTTGATTCTATTTCTCAAAATTATCTATTGTAATTTGTTTCATTCTAGTTTGTTGTCTCATCTATATTTCCTAAACAAAGATAATTCCCTTTTATTCCGGGGAAGTTCAAACATCAAAGATGAATGTAGCAGATTCCTTCAGAATAAAGAAAATGGAAGTGAACATATCCCGTGCCCGAGTTCATATACACAATTCTGTCACCACCTTGTGGCATGGGTCACCCATTAAAGATATGTGTATTTCTATGTATGAAGAACATTGAAATTGAACTGTAAAATGGAACAAGCAATACATTAGAGCTTTCTTTGTTCCAGGCTCCTTGTTTTTGGGGCATAAGAGCACAGAGGCAGGTGCTAACATCAAAAAATGAATTCCTTTAAAAAAAGAAAGAAAGCCTCTGCGTCTCATGTCTCTGCACATAGTACCTGCATCACCTCAAGCAATAAAGATTGCTTAAGTGTACTATTTCCTGTACCTCTTCTCACGTACCAAGGGAAATAACTCTCCATGGGGTCCGGGTGAAAATGGCTTCAACATCATCTATAGATCTCTACTGCTTATGGTGGCACAAAGATTGATGTAACGTGTTTGAAATAGTCATGGCTGGAACAATGCCTGTAGACAGGAGCCAGAGTTGTGCTTTGGCAGCTGTTGCCTTGGCTTTCACAAGGTTCATGTTAAGTCCCTGGCACACTTGCTAGCATGAGATTACCTTTAATTGTCCAGAATGAACATTTTTAGCTTCAAAGAAAAAAATAAGTGTTATCTCTAAGCTTAAGTAAAGGCTTCTTGTTTAACACTAACATTGTTTTAACATTATTTAAAAGTACACATGACAAGCTGTACCTCCTGTCCAGTATCCCAAGGACAGGCAACTCCCTGAAACGTGTCTTACAATGAGAACAATCTTTCCTTCTGAACTCACAAGCAAGGAAAGAATTTTCTTGCTTAGCACCTTTGTTCACCATTACTGGAATCTCCTCATTGTCTATAATCCAAAAAGATATGATAAGTGAATGAATTTATATGAATAGGAATGCTTTTATAGAAAATTCAGAAAAGTAAAATACATGAGCTAAAAAGTAAATATTATAATATTGTAGAATAAAAGATTAAGGTCAAATATTCAGTTCTTTGCTTATAAATAGTTAATGAACAATTGGAACTCAATTTAAAAATTCAGTTATCAGTGCATGGTATTATTGGAAATGAATGAATGAATATCACATGAACTGTTTCGCACAAAACCATGGAAGACAGTTGGGAAACGTTGTGCTTGATGTTAGGCTTTAGGCTTTAGATACAAAACAAGTTCCATGGAGAAAGATGGTAAATTAGATTTCATTAAACATGAAAACTGCTGGTAGAAGACATTGTTTTCATAAAAAAACAATTCACTCAAAAATCAGAAATAGAAAATGACATAGAAGGCATGAAAATGTATCTTTAATTCTTAATTTTTTTATTGAACTTTTGTGCATTTCATATTGGCACAATCGTTTGGTGCGCATTCTTAATCAAATTTAGACTCATCCCCCCTTTTGTGCTGCCAGAGCTCCTGCATTCTGCCATACACGTCCTGCATCTTTTTCTCTGTCTTTTTTAAAATTTTCGACGCAGAAATTTACTGTTTAGGGCAGAAGTTTACTGTTTCAGTCAGTTATTTGAACAAGTCTTTTTTTTTGTTGTTGTGTTGTTGTTCCCTGAATATATATATATTATTTTATACCGAGACTATAGACGATAGAATATATTATATTCTGCACATATACCCCAAAAGATAAACTATAGGTTAATTCCAAAACATGTGTAGGGATTCAAATTTTAAGAATAGAGTTGCATGCAGGTTAAAATAAATATTACTTGTGTCTTGATAATAGAATGGTGCAATAGAATCAGAGAGGTCATGGACTGATTAACAGAACTGAAAAGACAAAAGAAGTAAAAAGAAAACTTTGTATTTAAGTAAAATTTGTATGCATAGAAAAATAAACAATAATATGAATGAAGAGACTGCTTGAAAATCATGATGAGAAGCTATCAGTAGCTCCTGATCTGACAAGGTATGAAGGTTCAGAATGCATAGCAAAGACGAAAAAAACACCAGCAAGGCAAAACAATCCAGTGAAGAATGGGTGAATAAGGATAGACATTTCTTAAGAAACCAAAGTGACCACCATCATATGATGAAAATTAATACCATTAATCATCAGGCAACGCAAGTTAAATCCACATAAATATTTTATCCCATCACAATTTGAAAGTATAAAATAACAAGACAGACAAGCAAAATAAACTATTAATAAAGATGCAGAGAAAATTATGGAAATGTACTCACTGTTGAGGGGGCAAGAATAAATTAAACATTTATGGAAAACAGTATGAAGATTTTTCCAAAAAATAAAAATATAGCTGGCATATGGTCAACAGTCCCATCATTGTGTGCAGAGGGAAGGGAATGAGTATGTAGAAGAGACACCTGTACCCCATGTTTAGGTCAATGCTATTCACAAAAGCTAAATTTGAAATAGATTCTAATATTCATGATTGGATGAATGGATAAAGATTATGTGAGGGGCTGGAGAGATTGCCTAGCGGTTAAGAGCGCCGACCGCTCTTTCAGAGGACCCGGGTTCAATCCCCAGCACCCACATGGCGGCCAAGAGCCGTCTGAAGCTCCAATTCCAGGAGAACTCCAGTTCCAGGGGAGTCCGACACCCTCTTCTGACCTCCGTGGCATTGCACGTCACAGGTGCACAGACTTGCATGCAGACAATACATTCATGCACATATGGAAATAAATAAAGTTAAAAAAAAAAGATTATGTGAAATATATACACAAAACAGTATATAGATATGAAAATTAATGGAATTTTATCATTCATTGTAAAACAGAGGAGAATCCATGGCACTATATTAAGAGAAATTCTCCTGATATACAGAAGATAAACATATGTTTTCACTCATATTTGATATCTGAAAAAGTCATTTATCCTAGATATGGGGCACAGAATGGTGGTTACTATAGTCGTGGAATCCTAGCAAAATAAAATTAAATAAAATAGATGCTAGAAAAGGGTTGACTTTTTCCTTGCAAATTCCAGGTAGAAATAACAAGATTTGGAAATCTATAGCACATAATAGTGAATAGATTCACAGTAAATGCTTGCATATGTAAAACTGGGTAGAAGTTAGAACATACCCAGCATAAAGTGAGTATTAATACTTGAAATAATAATTATCCTAATTTGTTCAGTACCCATCATATATGTATTTCAACATATCTCACCATACCAGTATTTTTTTTTGTCCACTTTAAACATTAAAAATTTAAGCCTTGCAATGGGAGAAAAATTTTAGAAAACATGTAGCCAACAATAATTTGCAAACAAAATATAGAAAGAATACTTAAAATACAATGTGAAGAAAAATAATTATTAAAAGTGATGAAAATATCTGACTGAAAATTTGATCAAATATATACAATGGACAAAAAGCATTTGAAGATAGCCCAGCATCCTTTGCTACAAACAAATTCTAATGTGAAGTAGCAAGTTACCATTTCATATTTATTATAATGTCTAAACTTCACACAATTCTGAGAACCGCAGATGTTGTTTAGAATGTGTACTGATTTTCTCTCAGTTCTAATGGGACTGCAACATGAAAATCCATTTGGAGGACATCTTGTCAGTGTCTGAACATTACTAAATGTAGTTTTAGCACATAATCCAAGTTGCTTTAAAAATATATACACACATGCACAAATGAGTACACACAATTTACTACTGCTTAGTTCACAGTCTCCACCATAGGAAAGAAGTAAGCCCTGCTATTACAAGGGAATGGAAAAACTCTGAGACGTCAGTACATGTGAATAGCTGTTAACAACAAATAAAGGCCTGGAGAGGTCCCGTGGTGGTTAAGAATACTGGTTGATATGGCAGCAATCAATCATCAGTAACTCCAGTTCCAGGGGAACTTACACCCTCGTCTGACCTCTTCAGCCATTGCACAACATAGCTGCACTTACATACAAGCAGGTAATATACTCATACACATAAAACAAAAATGCTCAATAAAATATATATTTTTTAAAAAATACAGAAGATGCATCAACCCAGTTATATGGATGAGAATCAATTGTTTTACTCTACAACCCTGAGAATCAACTATTTTTTTCTTAAAATTAGCCAGTTTTTAAAGATTATTTATGGTACTAGAATAAGAAATTCTAGAAAAAAAAACTCAAAAGTGAAATGCACAAATAAACATGTGCAAGGAATTGAGTAGAGAATGAGCTAGGTTAAATAAGTAAAATATGAGGCTGTTTAGAGTGCTAAAACTGTTCTGTGTGATGCAGTGATCTAAGAGATTTGAGGTATGTTTTACATAGAAGCAATTTTCAGTGAGTGAAAATTTTAACATAAAAGATTTATTTTATTTATTATTATATTTTATTTTTATTATTCATGTTAAGTGAAATCCAAGTATGTTAGGAAGACTAGGACAAAACATCTAAGTTTATTACAAATCTCTTAAACTTTTAGCTTTGCATAATATTTTATGAGAGAGGACCCATCAGCTATTTCGGAGAAAGAGTAGATAAAGATACTTTTTTCCTTTCAACAGTTTCATATTTCAGCAAATGTGTATATTCATAATATATGGTACTGTGTTACATAAAGGGATCTCCAAATAAGTGTGGATTGTACATTGAGTGTATTATCCACTAAGCTCCTGTGCTCCCCTTTTGATAAATTCCTGTCACATCCATTTTTCTGAAAAGAACCTAACTTCCTTCCATTTGTCTATGTTTCTGTTTTTTATGTATTTTTCTCTTCGTGGAAATGTAGTTTGTTTAAAAATCAAATAGTGCTGCAATAAACCTTGATGCTCAAGTATTATTGTGATATGTTGACATGGAGTGTTTTTTGTAAATACCTAGGAGGGGGTAGAGATGAGTCATATGAGAGACATATTTTTAGAATTTAGAGAAACTTCTGCATTGATTTCCATAATGCCTGGAGTATTTTACATGTTTACCTTCCCACAAGCAGTGCACATTGGATCCTTTTGGAACTCACCAACTTAGAATTTGTTACTTCCTTTCACAGTAACTGTCATTCTGACCAGTGTAAGAGGGTATCTTAATGGGTATCTACTGTTTTATTATTTTTTTTCCTAATGACCAGTGAAGATGGATATGTTTTCATGTTTATTGGTCATTTATATCTCATCATTTCAGAGCCATCTATTTATTTCATTTGTACATGTATTGATTGTGTTGTTTACCTTTATTGAGCTTTTGTAATTTTTTGTGCCTTTACAATGTTTTTTTAATTTTTTATTTTTATTGAATGCATTTCATACAACATTTTTAATCAAATTTAGACTCATTCCCCCATCCATGCCCACCCCTTACATCTCCCCCCTCCCCCCGCCAGAGCTCATGGATTCTGTCAAACATGGTAAGTCCTGCTTTGCATCAGTCTTTTATAACGTTTTCAATGCACAAGTTTACTGTTTTGGTCAGTTTTTTGAATATATTTTTTTCTCTCTCTCTTTTTTTGTTCCCTTTAACTTTATATTATTCCAGAATATGCATATATACACTCCATACATAAATCAAAATTACAAGTTCTGAAAATAAGACTATAGGTTAAGTCCTAAACATGTTAGAGATTCACATTTTTTTTTTTTGGTCTTTTTGAGACAGAGTCTCCCTGTAGCCCCAGTTGGCCAAGAACTCACTCTGTAGACCAGGGTGGCCTTGAACTCCAAAGATCCACCTGCCTTTGCCTCCTGAGTGCTAGGATTAAAAGCATGCACCACCATGACCAGTGAGATTCACATTTTAACAGTAAAGTTGTATGCAGGTAAAAGTAATATGAATAGACTGCCAAGGAGTTGTTGCCGGGGGATCTAAGCCCCCCCCCCAAAAAAAAAGGTAAAGGCTTCTTGCCTGTAAACTTGGATACCTGCAAGAAGAGAGGTGGTAAGGCCCTGCTGTCGAAGACTTGATGCAAGCATGAGAAAGATGTATTGAGACCGCACTTACAGGTGTACAGTTGGTCTCTGGAATGCCAGAGAATGTTACCAAAGGCCACTAAACCAATAAAGCAAAAATTGATCTCCTTGAGTCAAGCAAGACTCCTTTGTCAGCATCAGCTACACCTCACCTGCCTGGAAATACTGTGCAGCAGTGGCAGCTCTCTCCTTGGAGGAATAATTCACTGCTGATGCCACAAGCTTACAACCTCTAGTGGTTAGGAGAAGTTATAAGCCACAGTAAGACCTTGTCATCTTTTACAGAAAACATATAATTCATGGATTACATACCATACAAACATCTGTGTCTATACCAAAGTAACCTACCATAATAATTAGTACTGTTTAATACCTATATATCTGCTTGCTTGTGCTTCATTAGTAGGATTGAAAGGTTATTCCTGGACAAAGTGTCAACCCATGAAAGGAAACAGCCAGAACTGATCAGAGTCCAAAACGACATCTCCAGAGAAAGTAAACTGTTTTGCTTCTCGTCCACCTGTGCCCCTTTTCTAAGCCTAGGGAACAATCTGTGGAAGAGGGGGCATGGTAGAATCTAAGGGCTGTGATTGGGGTGAATGGTGAAACTACAGCAATATAGACTGGACACTTATTTGATCAACTTGATTGAACATGCAAGCCCCCTCCAGCTGGATGGTGGGAACCTTGGGCTGTGTGGCTTTGGGCATAGCTGCTTGCAAATTGGTTTTACATGAAGGATGCTTGTACTCGTAACTGATCAGTTATTGTTAAAAAAATGAAATAAAATATTTATTCATGTCAGGGAAAAACTTTTGGATAAACTAAAAAAAAAGAATATGAATAGAATATGAATACATATCTTTCATTTATATATGGTAATTACAATGTGTGAATACAAGTGGTAGGACAATTCTAGAGCCTAGATAAAATGAAATATAATAATAAAGTTGTTCAGTTTGCCTGCCAACTGGGAATTTGGTGTTAGCATCCACAAATGAGGGAAACCACTCCACGTTTTTTTTTCTGGGACTGTGTTACTTCACTTAGCATAATGGCTTCGAGTTCCATCCGTTTACCAGCCAAGCTCATGATGTCATCTTTCTTTATCAATCAAAATCCCCATGAGCTTTGAGACTAAGGGCTTTTGTAATTTTATAGAACAGTTCTTAATCAAGTTCAGATCTCCGTTCATGCCCCTCCAACCATTCCACCAGACATCCTTTATTCCACCATACATGGTATGTCCTATGCAGTTAAGCATTTGTACCCACATGTCCTTTAGTACAAATTCATGTACTAGGGAGTAGTCAGCCCACCTAGAGATTGTAAGTATAGTTTTTATATTAATGTACAGTTTGAAAATATTTTGTTTTTCCATTATGTGGCCCCCTTTTTTTCACTCAGTTATTTACTGTGTAGCAGGTTTTTAACTTAATGTGGTCCCATTTATCAATTATTGACATTCTCTGAGTAATTTAAGTTCTATTCACAAAATCCTGATGCATTCCTGCAGTTTGAGGTCTTACATTAAGGCTTACTAGCCATTTCAGTTGACTTCTGTTTGTGTGAGAGATCAGTGTCTAATTTTATTTTTATTGCAAATATCTGAAGCTTTCTAAGTAGCATGACTTGGGAGACATTTGTGGACATGAATGAATTTGGAAATGGAATTTTTAAGACTATGGCAAAAGAAAGTGTATACACTGAACCATTGTTAATATAGTTAATTCTTTGGAAGTAACATTTGTGACACCGCTATGAACTTCCTTATCCATCAAGAAGAAACAAGAATTCTTAGTGATTTTACACAATTGTTGTAGGAATTGTCAAAGATAATTTAAACTATCTTTCAGTACAAAAATATCTAGATATCCTGAAAAAAGTAACAAACATACACATGTACACACATACACACATAATCACACACACATGCACACGTGTACGCACATACATACAACCAAAATAATGAGCACAGATATATACATGTGACACACATGCACCCACACACAAATAACTCAAATAAAATTGTATACATCACTGGACCTAGTACCCGAAGATCTAAAGCTACCCTGCCTGAATTTTAATTTGACCTAATTTTTTCTATGCATTTAAAATATTTATTTCTGAGAATTTCATTCATGTATACAAAATATATATATATTCCACCATTTCCCACATCTAACTCCCACCATGTCTTTCTCCTAACTCGATTATTTTTGACAACACCCTAAGTCCAGTTATTGCTTTCCATATGTACATGTGAATGAGCCATCCAGTGAAGACAGGAAGGCTGCCAGTGGACACAGCCTCTAAAGAAATGGTTCTCTGTACACAATCAACTGTCTACTGCCAGTAAGTCTTCAAGGAAGTATGGGTACTAGATATGACCTCTCCCATCTATGTAAGAATGTTGGCTGGCTTGATCTTGATCAGGTTGGTACCAGTATCCACAGATGCTCTGAGTTCATGGTGGAGATAACCACATCATGTCAGTTCATGACGAAGATAACCACATCGTGTCATTTCATAGCCTCCTTCTCGACCGTCAGCTCTGACATTCTAATAATTTTGTGATAACTTATTTTTGTAATGTTTCCATTATTAAAGGCAACAAAAGGAAAATTTATGTTTTCCTTTCAATAATTTTACCCATATATCTATATTCAGTAAAAGATATCAATATTTTCTTATCTTTCTTTCAAATAACCCTCTTATTATACAGTACAATAGAAGAGAAACAAAATTCCAGTTCATGTTAATTCTTTATAAAAACTTTTAAGTTTTTTTAAATTTTATTTATTTATTTCGATGTGTATGAATGTACTGTCTGCATGTAGGTCTGTGCACCCGTGTTGTGCAATGCTACAGAGATCAGAAGAGGGTGTCAGAGTCCCCTGGAACTGCAGTTAAAGATGGTTCTCAGCCACCATGTGGGTGCTGGGGATGGAACCCGGGTCCTCTGCAAGAGCAGTCGGAACTCTTTACCGCTAGGCCATCTCTCCAGCCCCTTAAGTTTGTTTTTATTTTATGTGTTCGAGTGTATTGCCTGAATAAGTGTAAGTGTACCTGTGTCATGGAATGCCTACACTGCACAGAATAAGGTATTGGATCCCCTGGAACTGGAGTAACAGATGGTTGTAAGGTTGTATGTGGGTGCTGAGATCGTGACTGAGGTCTTCTTCAAGGACAGCCAGTGGTCTTAAGTGCTGAGCCATCTCTCCAGCCCCAGATCATGTTAATTATAATAGTTACATTTAGTGCATGTGAATATGAAAGAATATCTACTTTCTTATTCCAAAGTATCTTTAAGAAAAGCCTATTTAATTTTTGTTTGTAGAATTAAGTTACCAATATAGTGATGAGACTTATACTATTGGTTAGAAAAAAAATCTGCCAGGAGTTTAATTGTCTGATTATGTTGAAAATCCACAGATAATATTTGCAGTAACAATTTCCATTAAAGAATTCTCTTGCAGATTTATTGCTGGAAGCACAGTAGTAGAATTCCATATTAGTGGAAATTTTATTCTCTTTATAAAGTTGCACATTACAATGAAAATAATTCCTAAACAGGAGCTCAATCCCATTTCTAAACACCATGAAACAATTCTCAAAGAACAATTTCTCTATGCATACACAGTTGCATTCATTAAATGTTATGAATACTGTACTATCATTATCACAGTTATTACAGAGGAACATTAACTGTGGTATAATTACTATGTATCATTTTGCATATTTTAAATGTGTGGAGGAGAAGACAGATCAGAGGATGCAATAAGGAGAGGGTTATTAATAGGAAAGCTTTTGATAGAGTCATTCTATAGAAACATCTTAAATATATATACCTCCACAATATAAAAGTAGTTCAAGTATAGTTTACCCTATAATGGGGGGATCAATGATCCAATAAGAAACCGGAAATAGAAAATAAAAAGCCCAGTTACAGGAATGGATGCCCTTTTTGGAGTTGTCCACTATGAAACTCCAAAGGAACTTCAAAAATTGTGGCTATAACTATTGGCTTTGGTTGAGCACCAGACCATGGAGGTAAGACACTACACTTATGAGTTGTAGAACAAGCACACAAAAGTCAAACTGGTACTGACTGAACAGGAATATTCATCTCTATTGGCTAATTTTCATTATACCGGAATTTGCTATTAATGTACCATGAGATAAAAATAATTGTCACCTTATCCAGATGTGAACACTGCAAACTTCAATGACTGGCCTGGGAAGATAGGACAACTGGTACAGTAGTGACACAAACACTGTGGACTAATCCACTGCATTCTTATTGGATTTAAGGCTCATTTCACAAGGTGGAGCCCATACCTGGCACTATTATTGGAACCAAGGACTTGTGACTGGAAAGGTCACTGTCTATAGGGCAGAACCTACTACTTTTAATCTGCCTTATGAATACCGTATTAAACCAACCCCTAATTACTTATTTTTTATCCTCATACATTTGTGCATCTTTCCATTCTCAGCAGAGAACTTACTTCATTTGGCAAATGATAATTATCACAATGACACACGACTTTTCAACAAGCAGAGAAAAAGGGAATACTGAATGATCAGCGCTAACCTGGAAAGCTATATCATACTCTGTCCTATCAAGGCTCAGGGACCATTACTGAATAGGGGTTGGGAAGAATGAAAGAATCAGAGGTAGTAGATAAATAAAATGAAAGAGTATTGTCTGAGTACCACAGGACAGTTGCACATATGTACCCACAGAGCTTGAGAACATCATGTGCCAAACATGCAAGGTCGATCCAGATAAAATCTCATCATGGATACGTGGTGGTGGGGTAGGCAAGAAGCGCCAGCCTTAGATGAGATTTGGTTAACAAATAATAGGAAATGCCATTTTCTTAAGATTTTAATACCTGGTAAATTGATCAGATTCTAAAGGATGCAACTACATTCCAACAACCTGGGAACACAAATAAAAATTTACTGGTATTTAATGAAACAAAATTACTAGAAGACATGAAGTTAAATAAGGTGGGTTTAGAGATGGTCAGTAGGTGTTAATTCAATCAAAATGTATGAAATTATCAAAATGATAAGACTATTTTAAAAAGAGTAATGTCTACAATAGTTTTTTCTGCTATTATTAATAAAATGTTTTAGAAATTTACTACTTAAAAAAAGAAATTTACTATTTAGAACAATCCAAAGACTCAATATATAGTGCACTTAAATCTGGAAAAAATTGCTCATATCTATGCAGGACTATTACTCTTATGCTAATGTTTATAAATTTAATAAAAATAATATAAATAATTTAAAATCATATGATCAGTCTGTACATTGGATGCATTATCTCATATAGTCTATCAAATTTATTTGCATCTAATGGTGATTTAAATGTTCAGTTATCATGTTTTTGTTGCCAGAAAAATCTAGTGATTTTTGGTCAAGAGATTTTTTTACCATGAATATATTTGGTTTTACTTCCAAGTGCTTCTTTCCCCCAGACACTTTCCTTACATTATCCTTAGAGTTGAGATGGTTTCAATTTGTCGTTCTATATTTCATTCAAGTATGACTTTGTCATATGTACATCTAAAGACTCCATCCTGACTGTGCTTAAAGCCTTTTTTGGAGCAAAGACTTATTATAAGAAAAGATAATACCATCTATTTTCAGGAATTGACTAGTGTTATTTTTTACCTTAAAGCAAAAGAGACTGAATCAGTATTACCAGTCACTGAAACAAATTCTCTTCCCTCAATGATTAAGATAAAATTGAATTTCTTTCTGAAAAAAAGTATCCATGAGTAAAATTTCTGCCAGAGGAGTTTGAAAATCTTGTAGGTATATTTTAAGAGCCAAGTATATGATCTCACATAGCTGCAAATAAGCTGAACAATATAGGAAGAAGTGTGAGGTAAAGGGCATAAGCTGGGTGGGTTTCTCAAGACAGCACTGCATAGGTAAATGTGAAAAGAGTCTGAGGTAACTGCGAGAAGTAGGATGAATCAGTGGACTATTACAATAGAGTCCATTAAACCAGGAATTGGATGATGGCTGCCTTACGTCTGTAGATTGGGAGTGACGAGTCATGACCAAAACAAGAAAGTCTGTGCAGAGAGAATAAATATGAATGAGGGTCCTGACACCATGCACCACCTGTCCTGGGCTGGTTGTGAGATAGGCATTGCCTATAAAAGACAGCTCTACATCTAACCATTAGGCTATAGTTTGAAATTTCCACATGACAATTCTACCCATTATGTTCTGCTAATATCAAGGCAGGTGACTCCAAAGAGATGCAATTCGTCTGGAAAATGAGATTAGCAATTCTTGATTAAAGTCTCACCCAACATTTACAACATTACCTTATGAATAACAATATTCTTTCTTTCCTAAATGTATTTTTTTCTTGTATTTTTGAGACAGATTCTCCCTGTAGCCCCAGCTGGCCTGGAACTCACTCTGTAGACCAGGCTGGTCTTGAATTCACATATATCCGCCTGCCTCTGCCTCCTGAGTGCTAGAATTAAAGGAATGTCCCACCATGGCTACAGAAATGTATTCTTGTGATGACTGGAAATACTCCGTTTTGTCCAAGGTAGCCACCATAAAAAATAAATAGAGAGACATGCCCTATTAGGGACTCTGCACATATTGCTAGCTAGCACCCCCTTGGGTGGTCCCATCCCCAAATTCTCAGGCTCTGGACCTGCCTGACAGACCTTCCCCACCTAGGACGCTGGCAAATATACTACCATACGCAACTCATCAAAGAAGCTCCTCATTGCAACAGATGGAGAGCACTGCAGAGTCCTATAACATGTCAGAATTAGAAAATATACATCTGAAAAATGCCAAACCCTGGAAGACACATCCATCTAGAGTTTTGTCTGTGTACTTAGGAGTCATGGAGCATAGTGGAATGAAGGATGATGAGAAAATAAGTGCATCCCTCAATTCTCGTTCAGTGAAGCTTCCTTGAATAATAGATGGCAACACACACAGGAGGCCACAACTGACCGACTTTTAAAGAATGGGAGCTGACAGAATGTCTGTCCCTGGATGGGACTCCTGTATTAAGCCTCACCCACCTGAAGCTCAGGGAACTTTTCGGAAGAAAAGTGGGAAAGATTGTAAAAGCCAGGGCTGGTCCAAGAACAGGAAAAAAGAAGCTTTCAGACTACTGGAAGCTTGCACATGTGAACTCGTGGCAACGATGGTATCAGGCACAGGACCCAGGCCAACTCAGCCAAGGTCCCAGGGTGGAGCAACTGAAATGGGTGTTGTGGTGGCCTTGTACTGAGAACTACTGGTTTAGTGGGAGTCCCTATCGCAAGGCAATAAGGTAGAGAACAATAAAGGAAGATACCTGATGACATTCTTTGCCCTCCATGAGCACAGATACACTTGATCATAGACTGCACACTGATGTGCGTGTACCACACTCAAACAATACACACACTGACACACAGACTCTCTCTCTCTCTCTCTCTCTCTCTCTCTCTCTCACACACACACACACATGCAAGCAACCAACACACAAACAAAATAAAAATAAATATGAATAAGAATCAACTCAGAGAGATGGTTAAGAGTGCTTGCTGCTCTTTCAGAAGATTGCAATTTGATTCCCAGCACCCACTTTGAGTGATTCCCAACTGTCTCCAATTCCAATTTCAAGAAATCCACTCTTTTCCTCTTCTGGCAGCTTCAGCACCTGGATCACCTGCATATGCTCAAACACACACACACACACACACACACACACACACACAAATAAAATAAATATTTTCAAAAAGAACCTACTCAGAACATCATTCAGAGATTTTTTTTTTTTTTTTTTTTAGTAGGAATTGAAAGTGAGGAAAGAATCAGGCCTTGGAAAACACACTCAAGAGTTTAAGACCTTTGGTTTATCTCCAAGGTGCTGGTTTGATTTCCTAGCTTTATTGTTATCTAGCCAAACCCTTTGAAGTGTAATGCTTTATTGACTGCCTAGATTCGTCGACATGTTATACTATCAAAGCAAATATGCTCATAATTTCTTATGTTCATTGTCGTTATTTATGTTTCTGTATTCTGATAGTATTTTTAGCATTTGAATTGGCATATATACTTATATGTATATATGAGTAGACTTATACTATAATAATTTGATACACATGTATAATATGTGATGATCTTTTTCTTGTTTTTATTTTATTTTATTTTATTTTTTTTTGAGACGGGACTCCCTTGAGCCACAACTGGCCTGGAAACTGGTATGTAACTCAGATGCTAATCACATAGAGAGCCACTTGCCTCTGCCTTCCTGATGTGCTAAGATTAAAGGCATCTGTGCTACCATACCTAGTGCAAAATCATTTTTATGTGTGTGTGTATACAATTTTTTTTTTTTTTTTTTTACACACACACACATATATATATATATATATATATATATATATAGAGAGAGAGAGAGAGAGAGAGAGAGAGATTCAAAAATGATATCTAAATCACTTTCAGAGTAATTGGAGTATTTTCTCTTTTTCAGAAATTAAAATGCAAATAATTAATTATTATATCCTAATTCTTCATTTTGCATGATTAATTTTCTGCAAACAAATGCTGTGATTTCCATTTACTCGAGCTTAATGTAAAAGACACTTTAGATGATACACAATCTAATAGAATGCAATTATTATAGATATTTGTAAAAACCTACAAGGATTAAGAATGTATACCTACAAAGTAAAAATGGAATGCTCTGTTTCTTGATGTAGCTAAATGCAGCAGCATACAATTGTGCATAGAAATAAGAACTGGGCTGACGCTCCTGGCTTGAAGCCGTCTCACTGTGTCAACAAACAGGCACATGCTCCCCTAAATTAAATCCCACCCATTGTTTTTACTCTTACTCACTAATAACATTACAGGGGAAGAACAGAGCTATTAAAAGATTGAGTGTGTATGCAACATAAGAATCTTAAACTTCAGTGAGACACATAGGCATTGCTCATCCATGTACTGCTACAGCTCTAAAGGGCACAGAGTTGTTTATCTCTCTTGTTTCTAAAATTCGGTTTGTAAATGTTTATTTATATCAATATGCCCAAATAAAACCTAATTTCACAAGTTCTACAAATAATTTGCCCAGTTTTGGTATACAGTTAACTTAATGTACTAATGAAGATATTTAGTACAAATGGGATTGAAGCACACTGTTAGAATGTTTGCCTAGCATGTTTAATGCCCTTACTTAAATTCCCATCTCTCAAAACTTCAAAAAGTGGAAAAGATAAAATTCAATATTAACTATCCATTTGATTTTTATATTCATTTAAATATATACAATAAATATGGAGATAATTATATATATATATATATATATGAGAGAGAGAAGACTAATAGGTAAAAAATTCACAAATTGAATTTATTTAATCAAACCATTGTAAAAAATTCAGAGAACCATAAAATCAGAACAGCTTCCCCAACCTACCCCTGCCTGCCCAAATAGAATTACAGATTAACCGCATTTTCTTCATTCAACTCTTCACCTGGATGAAAATTGCCAGAACTCTGCATTTCAGTTGTATAAGCTAGGCTTCAGCTTACTCTTACCAGACATAATCTTTCTTATTGGAAATCAGTGTCTTGCTAATCAGGTATTTATAGTTGTTAAGCCAAGAATGTTCATTTGTTAAGCCAAATGTTATTTGAAACATTTAATCATTCACATGGATGCAATTCAACTGAGTCATTAAATGATGAGTTCTTTAAAATCACATGTATCCCATGTACATAGTGGCACAGCTTCCAATTTGCTTCATTCACATCATAATTGCCATCTGTTGGTACTGATGTGGTAGAATCTGCCACTGTCATATCAATGACACCTAGGGGAAGGTTATAATTAGCAATAATGTAATGGGTAGATGATTATTAGTGACATATAGCACACATATTCAGAATGGCATTTAAACGTTGGAGATTGCATGATTGAGCATAATGAGTGTTCCACTTGGAATCTGTACTTGATATCATTCATTTTAAGCATTTTCCCTCTTTAAATCTTATCAACCTGTATTCATATTTTTAATAAATTAGTATATAACTAGTAGTAGCATATTACTGTTATGTATTATGCTATTTATTTAATCAAATGTATGAATTCAGTACATTTGTCCATGTCATGGACTGAAGATGCAGAAATGACAAAAGTAATCACTTACTGACAAGATGTCAATATCATCATAGTGTGCAGATGACATGGAATTCAGAGTACTTATTGTGCAATAATGAATAGTGGAACAAAGATAATTTTCTCTCAATGGAGATTTTGTTGGGGACATCTTTCTAAAATTTCTTGACATGATTAATCTTATGTACAATTTTGTTTAAGCTATGATGTCAATTTTTTTGTCAAACTAATGTCTAGATGCTGTTATGAAATCTTGTAATGGATCTTAAAATTTATGATGATTACATTATAAAACACCCTAATTAATTGTTTAAATTTAAAGATACTAAACAGAAAAAAGATAATCATCACCGTATATTAATTCTCCTGGGATATTTATTTACTGATCTCTATCTCTCTCTCCCTGTATCTCTCTCTCCCTGTATCTCTCTCTCTCTCTCTCTCTCTCTCTCTCTCTGTGTGTGTTGTATACATGTCTATAGGGTATAATCATTTTATATAGAATTTCATATAAAAAGAGAGATATTGCCATAAGAACTACTAAAGCATCTTCCATTAGTTTCCTTTCTGTTGCTGTGAAGAAACCCCATAATGAAGGCCACTTAAAAAAGGAAGTGTTGACTTTGCTTATGGTTCTGGAGGGAGGGATAAGAGTCCATCATGGTGGGGAGGCATGGGAGCAGAGTTGGCCAGAGCAGGGGGCCAAAAACTCAATTCCCTAACAGTCATAGATAGGATGCACGGTTACAGAATATCTGGAAAGGTTTGGGGTTTCAAATCCTTCCCCCAGTGACTGGGGTCCTTCAAGAAGTTAACAGGTCCTAAAGCCTGCCAAACTAGCTCCACAAACTGAGGAAAACTTACCCAAATATTTAGAGTTTATGGTAGAAATTTTCATTCAAACCATCATAATCTACTCCCTGGCCTCCATAAGCTTTTGGCCTTGTAAAATGCAAAATTCTTTAGTCAACCTTGAACAGTCCCCATAGTCTTGATCTGGCTCAATACTATGGAAATGTGCTTAGTACAAAGTCTCTTTTAAGACTTGAGGTTGTCTCTAATCATAAGCCCCTGTAAAATCAAGAGACAAATTGATTTCCTTGAACATACAATGGACATAAATACACATTATCATTCCAGAAATGAGGAATGGAGGCACACGGAGGAAATACTGGGCATAAACAAGACGAAAAGCCAGCAGGGCAAACACCAAATCCAAATCCAGGAGCTACATTGTGGCCACTAAGTCAATTCTACCTTAAATGAATTTCTGATCAGCATGTTATTTTAAAGGTCTCTAAATGCCAGCAGAACTTATTCTCAGTCTAGGGCCACATACCACAGAATGTCTCGATCATGACCCTGGAGTCAGCTGGGTTAGCAATTAAGTTTGTTAAACGAGCAAGAAAGAAGCTGCTCTCAGAACCTCCTGGCCTATTAGCCCCACTTCCTCACACTGTGTAATTGTCATCACACTGAAAAGATGCTCCTTTTGCTTCTGTAACTTAGCTTCTTGCTTCTTGCTGACTGTTAAGATAATGCTTCACATAGCAGGAAATTCTTAAGGTTGAGGTAATTGTGGTCTATGTCTTGAACAGGACATGAAACCTTGACCCATGCACAGTGGGTTTCATATTGGCAGAGGGGGCTGCTATTGAAGCACTTGCTAAACCTGAATAAACATTTCCTTTAAGTTTCTAAAATTTTAATTTTTGTCTGGTGGTTTCCTTGGGTGTTTCACGTCTGGGACTTTACTTCCAAAGTACTTAGATGTCTTAGTCTCCCCAGCTTTTCTGTGTGCCACATACATCTCTCTCACTCAGGTTGTTACCACTTTCATATGCAGCTATCCTTGGCAGATGTCTCATGGCTCTAGACTCTCCAACTACTCAGGATCTCCACTGCCAACTAGGCTTCACCTTCATAGCTTCACCCATGGCCTATCAGTGCCTTTTGACTCATTAGGGCCTTCTTTATGTAGGAATGGCCCTGCTGCATGGTGGCTTAAGGAAACTGGGGATGAACAATAGGTGGGCCTTTCACTTTCGCATCTTGTATGCATCTAAAGCCACATCATGTGAGCAATTTATGTGTTGTTTGCCTTCCAGCCTAGGATGGACCCTAACCTACTGTATCAAAATTAAAAGCTTTTGTAAATTGTGGTTTTGGAAGAGTAGAAAACCATCCAGACATTAGACATTTTTCTTTCACGAACTGGAGGTTTAGCTGGGTTTGGTCTTGCCCTGATGGTATGCTTTCTATTATCCCAGTGCAGATCTCTAGGCCTCTCCTTAAGGTTCTAAACTTTATATCCAAGAGAGCCTCCATTTCAGCACAAGCCTTGCCTCCAGCACTTCAAAACTTCATGGTGTTCCCTTTTGCTCCAAATTGTACATTCTGATTCCTTTCCGGTCCATTTGCTCTTTTTCATTGCTTCACTTTGCATTATTAAGAATCATGCCACTGAGTCAATATTCATTTGGCTTTCTAGACATTTCCTCCACCAAAATATTCAGGGGATTAATGAAATGGGGAGAAAGAGCATCCTCTGCAAGGGTTCTTAATCTGATTCATAAAAGAATTTAAGAATGGACTCAAAGGAAAACTTCAGGAGAATTTTTTTTTTTTTTTTTGGTATTTTTGAGACAAGTTCTCCCTTTAAGTCACAGCTAACCTGGAGCTCACCCTGTAGACTAGGCTGGCCTTGAACCCACAGAGATCTGCCTGCCTCTGCCTCCCCAGTGCTAGGATTGAAGGCATGCACCACCACGCCCGGCTTAGGAGATTTTTAATATAATCTTAAGGAAAAAAAACAAAACAAAAACAAAAACAAAAAACACTTAGGACAGGCTAGCTGGGAATCTAAGCAGGTGACTTGAAGAGTAAAACTGAGGAGGTTAGGGGAAAAGCCATGAGGCCACGCAGGGTAGGATCTACATGAAGGTTGGACAGGCTTCTGACGGGCAGCTACATGGCAGGAGATGGAAGCTTTAGAGAGAAAGTAAGGAAAAACAAGGTGCTAAGGCCCAAAGCATTAAAGAAAGCATACTGGGAAAGAGGTGTGAAGAAGAAAAGAGAGATTACACTAAAGAATTCAGAAAAAAACACAAAAGGCAGGCAGACTTATAGCAAACTACGTCTGTGGCTGGGTTCAGAAGCACGGCCCTGGGAGGTGGGATTCCAGGCAGGAAAAGTTCATATCTCATTAACACACTAGGTATTCTGCCCATCTATTTAGGACAGCTTAGGTGAAGCCTCCTTCCCAGAGATGGTCCCATGACCAGACGATTGACCAGTGAAATTGGAAAGGTGGATTTTTCAAAAGGTAAACATGTTATAGTGTTTTATAATTAACTTTATGGCCCTGTTTACTATTGTAACATTACTTTTCAATTTTTCCTCAGGAAAGCTCCTAGGCTGTAGATAGACTCCAGGTGGATGCATTGGCAAGGTATCCCAGATATTCTTTAAATCCTTATGTCCCTCTGAAACTACTTGCTCTCAGCATTCTTTGCACCTAGGCACTTTCTAGAATAGCTGATAAGCTCTGCTTCTGTCTTTCACCTGCTGTCCTAGTCCAAATTTCCAAGGTTTTCTGCATTCCTCCAAAGCACACATTTTCAGTTCTTCACACCAATACCCCAATCCATAGGTAACAATTTCTGAAGCAATTACTTTTTTGTGTTTTGCAAAGACACCATGACCAAAGCAACTTATAGAAATAGAAGTGTTTATTTAATTTATGGTCCTAGGGATTAGGGTGCTTAATGCCAGAGGAGGCATGGTGGAAAAGGGTAGGTAGAACATAATACCAAGCAATCTCCTAGTAAGCACAGGAAACATAGAACGATTGGAAATATGGCACAGGTTTTAGAATTCCAAAACCCACCCCCAGTGAAGTGTTTCCTCCTGCAAGCCTTCACCTCCTAAAAGCTCCCCAAATAGCCCCACCAATGTGGAATAAAATGTCTCACTACTTGGAGTTAATGGACATTCTCATGTAAACCATTACACATGTAGAAGGGGTTTGTTATTTAATATGTTAACAACTGTGAGATTGAAGCACTTATTTAAAATATATACATATACATGTTGCTTTTAAGAAATGGTAGCAATATGGGTGTTACAGTAACTCTAGTGAGAGTCAAGTTTTCATATATATATATATATATATATATATATATATATATTACAATATTGGCAGATGTATGACCATTAAGTTTCATTTTAATTAAAGTTCATTTTGCAAAGACTTATGAGGGGAAAATACATGGAACTAAAGGAGGGGAGAAAAATCCTTGTTATATAAATGGCAGAAAATGTATCTGAAAACTTTGCTCAGGAATTTAGTATCCTAAACCACATTACTTAGGGTGACCATGTTTTTAAACCCGTCTTTGTTGATACAACCAGATTAAAAAATGAAGTTATCCTGGAAAAGGGATGATCCCTAATGCAACAAGTCAGTTGTCTTTTTAAGAAGGTTGGCCCCAGGATGAGGAAAAAGCTATACAAGGAGAACTCCATGTGCAGATGAATGCAGAAGCTGGCAAAAAAGTTGTAACTTAAGGAATCCCAGAATCTGTGAATGGCTATGGCGTGTGTATTAGTCACTTTTCTGTTGCTGTGATAAAACATCATGACCAAAGGAACTTGTAAAAGGAAGAGTTTGTTTGAGCTTACGATTGACAGTTCCAGGGAATTACAGTCCATTGTGGTGGGAGACATGGCAGCTGGAGCTGGAGCAGCAAAGCCGCAAGCTGAGGGTCACATCTCACAATGAGCACAGGAAGCAGAGAGAGCAACTAGAGACCACAAGGCTTGTTAAACTCACTAAGCCTGCCCCCAGTGACATACTTCCTCTAGCACAGCTGCACCTTCTAAGATCTCCAAGAACAGTGCCACCAACTGGAGACAAATGTCTGAATACTTAAAGCCTATGGGGGACACTCATTCAAACCACCACAGCTTGTGTACAGGATTCATAGGGAATTTTGTCCAAGTGATATTTTAATCTTGGACTTTAGCCTTCAGAATAGTGTGTAAACAAGCATGATGTATATTACCAGGACTAATAGAAATTAATATAATTTTAATGCTACAGGTTATTTGAAGGCACATGTAAAAACCACATGTGAAGATAAGACTGATAGGACTGGCTATTTCGGAGAGAAGAAAAAAATATATTTATGCAAAAGTAGTTATGGTTCCTTATCATGTGTACTTAGAATAAAATCTCTCCTTTGACAAGAAAATTTTATAGCTGACAAAGTGGTTCCTCATTCTAAACTCTTACCACCAATAACTATAGAAATTAACAGAGTTGGGAGGATGGAGTGGAGATATGTTTCAAAGGTTAAGAATGCTTGCTACTCTTGCGAAGAACAAGAGTTCAGTTCACAGCCACAGCATCCATTGCAAGAGGTTCTAAACCACCTGTCCAGAGAATAAATAACTCCAGAGAATTAAACAGAAACATGTGGGTTCCACTGGCACTCACATATATGTGTGCATGCATACATGCACAGAGGTATTTATATAAACAAAAATTATTCTTAAAAAATAAAAGAGGGATCATAAACATTGAAATATGAAGACCAACAGTAGTGGGACAGGGGTTCTTGTTCAGTACCAGAAGAGATGAAATCACCAGGGAGCTAGTCATGATAATGTTGCCAATTATGTTTATATAAGTGATGAACTATAAAGGAGTGTTTTAGATTGTATATATTTTTGCTTTTACATATTATGTACAGTAACTAGAGAAATATAATTCACGTAATTTATTCCATAAAGCTTCAGTTATAATAAAAATAAGGTTTTTTTAATTATTATGGCTTTCAAAAGTTTAAAATTTGTGTTGGGTTTGATTTTTTTTAATTTTTAATTTTATTTTTTGAACTTGAAAATATTGTCATTTCTATGATGCTTTTAGATTTCTTAAGTCTTAAGTATTCAGATTCTGTCCTACTGTATTTACATCAGTCTTTCAAAGGAATAAATTCAGACTACACTTGGGAAAAAAATGTTTCTGAATAATGAGACTATGTCTGTGGAATTTGCCATCCATAAGTATTTGGTTCACTATATAATAAAATTGGATTTTACTGTTTCTTTCATATATTAAGAAAATACTTTTGTTCCAGAAAATTAGTACAAATAAAATTATTTTCAATCTATAGAGTTACTTTAATTATCTAATCAGAATTCAGCAATTTTCTTTAATCAAAACTAGGCATGTGCAGAGTTTATCTGTTCAGAACACATTGGTGCAGACACTCTGCTGACCTCCACCTGAGAGCCTCAGATGCCAGGTGCATCTGGATATTAATTGGAAGTTAATAATTATAGATAATGTCATAAAACAAAATTGTATTATGTGATCTTTCAAAAACTTTCATTGGTGGCCTTTAAGAAGATTAGTACTATATTATTCAGAGCTGGAGAAATGGTACAGTGTTCAGGAGCACTGGTTGGTCTTGCAGAGGACCTGGGTTCAATTACTAGCATCCACATAGTGGCTAACCAGAGTCTCAAACTTCAGTCTAGGGAAATACGATTAGACACCTTCTTCTGACCTCTGTGGGCATTGCACCACATGGAAGCACTTACATACATGAAAGAATGCACTTATACATATAAAATTAAAAAAAATTAACTTAGCAAAATGTGGGCTGAAGAGATGGCTCATCAGTT
Organism: Rhizomys pruinosus; assembly: GCA_009823505.1. Lineage (NCBI taxonomy): Eukaryota > Metazoa > Chordata > Mammalia > Rodentia > Spalacidae > Rhizomys > Rhizomys pruinosus. Next base: position 306,027 of record VZQC01008145.1, read on the forward strand.
AAGAGCACTGGTTGCTCTTGCAGAGGACTCGGGTTCCTTCATGAGCACAAAATTGGCAGCTAAAATCCTTCCATATCTCCAGTTCCAGGAGATCTGATGCTTTTTTTCTTACCTCTGTGGGCATTGCATGACAGGGGTTCACTTACACACATGAAAGCCATACCCTCATACACACAAAATAAAAATAAATAAAAATTAAGAAAATACAAAAAGAAGCATGCTACACCATATTTCATCTGGCTTGTGTCATACACACTTACTGTTCTTTTGTCTTGAAGGGATTTTCTAGGTGTCACCCCTAAATACCCTGAAGATGATTCAGTCAAAAGACTCTTCCTCCAAATTCTGTACTAACTGCAGATTACTTTAATACTTGCCACTAGGAGCAAAGTAGAATACCTCCTTAAATTTTAGCTTTGTGTTCAGACGGATAACTGAATTCATGGCTATATTTTCATCTGACATAGTATCTTCCTTCATTCTTGTCCCATGTGAAATAGGCTTTTCTTTAGAGTAGGAAAAAGAGGCAGTACCACATAGATGAAGCCTGACATCCTCATTATCAAATGTGAACAATTCTTCCTCGAACATTTCTGAGATTTTTAAAATGTTAATGGGAAAGTATAATGTATACATAGTAGCAAACAACTGTTGTATTAGTCAGTTTTCTGTTGCTGTGATAAAGCACCATGACCAAGGAACTTATAAAAGGAAGAGTTTATTTGAGTTTACAATTGGCGGTTCCAGGGAATCAGAGTCCACTGTGGTGGGAGGCATGGCGGCTGGAGAGGCATGGCGGCTGGAGCAACAAGCCAAGGGTCACATCTCGCAAAGAGCACAGGGAACAGAGAGGGCAACTGTAGACCACGGGGCTTGTTAAAACTCTCTAAGCCCTGTCTCCAGTGACACATTTCCTCCAGCACGGCCACACACCCCAAGACCTCCAAAAACAGCGCCACCAACTGGAGACAAACGTCTGAAAACCTAGAGCCTATGGGGGACACACATTCAAACCACCACAACTGTGAAGTTCATAGTAAAAATTTGCACGCAGAATGAGTGAGTGTCCTTATTGTATTCCTTATATATGCACAAATATAAAATATAAATCTGAAAATATATGCGATCAGTAGAGAAAATTAATTTTTAAACTTAGCCATCTCTGAATCTTGTAAGCTTAGATCACAGCTGCCCTGGAAGGATACCGTCCATTAGTACAACAGTGGCATGGATACCATGGGAGTAACCAATCACTTTCTTTTTATTGTTGTTTATTTCTGTTGTTGTTGTTGCATTGTTTTGTTTTGTTTCGTTTTTGAGACAAGGTCTCCCTATAGGCCCAGCTGGCCTGAAACTCACTCTGTAGACCAATCTGGCCTTGAACTCACAGAAACCCACCTGCCTCTGCCTCCTGAGTGCTAAGATTAAAGGCCCATTTTGGCTTGAATAAGATTCCTAGCCACCATATGGGTGACAGAATTGAATCTGGGTCCTCTTTAAGAGCAACAGGTGCTCTTAACTGTCTCAGCCATCTCTCCAGCCTCCATCAATCACTTTCTAATTGGATTTCAGCTTTAATTCCTAAGATGGAGCTCATCCCTCACATTGATATTAGGCGTAGAATCTTACAGGCCATAGAAGGGAGCCCAATACTATTATTTCTGCTAAATACTTATAGTAGCATATAAATATTATACATTTATATAATAATAGAAATTATTATATAAATACACAGACCCGAATTTTTTTAAATTATTCCAAAACAGATAAGGAACCTCAATCTACTAAGACGAAGCACTTTATGCAGCAGACATAATTAATACAGAGAACCATAACTTGCCAGCATGCAGAAATTTAAGAGGCTGGAGAGTGCTTATCCTTGAACAGGACACTTTTATCAGGCTGCAGAAGGCTTATCTTTGAACAGGACACTATTATCAAACTTCTGCCCCTCAAGGTTCAAGCAACTCTGAGGCAAATCCAGATGTGGCTGATGATCAAAAGGGAACGGACTTCTCCAGACAGATAGCAGTTACCCATACAGACTCACAGTAATGATGACAGCATGCACAAGTCCCACATGGTTCAGACAAAAATCCCAGCTTAGATACTGGAAAGTGAGAAACTCCAACCCTCTCAGAGCAATTATTGGCCAGCAATGGATCCTGGGAGGGAGCATCTGTCTCACTTAAGTGTCTGACTCTTGGTCTGATATCCAAGCAACATTAGATGGACCCACACTGAAGGACTATTATGGACAAAATGACTCTTTTGGCATTAAATTTATTCAGAAATTAGTAAGGGGGGTGCAGTTAGGAACATGGATCTAAATGTGTTGAAAATATATAGCATGCAAATTGCAAATATTCAATAAAATGTTTTATGAGCTATGTACTAGTATTTCTACTTTATAATGAAAGAAAATGAGGATTGGAAATATTATGTAATTATTTAATTGCTGAATGTCACAATATTCCTGACTTTTTAGTGGGATAGTTTTTCTTAACACATTAGTTCATAACTATTATGAAAGGTTGATTCTAAATCATGTAGAATTTAGTATTGAAACATGGGTTGATACTTATTCTATTTCCTAAGCAATAGGTATTAGAATACATGCATTTGTGGGTTCTGCATTTTCAGGTATATGGATAACTATATAATGAAAAATCAGTTTCAGGATATAGCAATGATAGAAATAGTGGCCAACTACATGAAAAATGACAGATAATGACACAAAAAGTATTGGCAATTTGCAGGATACCAGTTAAAGGATATTGGTTCTCCCCTGCTGAATATGAGGCTTAATTCTAGGATCTTCTTAAAAAAAGAACTGAAGCGTATTAGGAACTCAACATGGCACACCCTGGCAGAAATACTGCACTGCATCTGATAGGAAATACATACCTATAACATGAAAGAATCAAAGCAGTCTATACCTGAATCAAAGAAACTAGTTCTCTGAATACATCATTAAGCCAGTTTTCTTAAAGATAAATTGATAATAAAGAATATCATTTTCTTAACATTAAAATAGCAGAACACACAAGATGAGAATTAATGTTATATTGCTGTTAATATTTATATAAATGGAGCAAGAAACATAGAAATTAAAAGTTCAAATTTGAGTGTTTCATGACATTTTATAACTATATCATATGTTTGTTTTATCACTGGGATAGAAACAGTAAGGTTTTCCCAAGAGCAGTGATCCTCTGCTTTGAAAAACTTTAAAAAGACTCAGAGAAAGTTATGGGGCAGGTATGGCAGAATGCATGAACTTGGGTGGGGTGAGGGGCATGTAAAGGGAAATGAGATGAAATTGGACTGAGAAACGATATATGAGATGCACAAAACTTCAACAAAAATATTTAAAAAGAAATATAAAGCATAGACATATTCTCATATACTACCTAATTAGAGGATTACAGACCCAGCTATATCTTAAATGGGAGAATGTGTTTATTGATAATATGTCAAGGGGATTAGCTGAAGGGAAACAACATAAAAGCCTAAATGTATTCCTTTATTTAAAGTTTTATGCATAAAATGTTTTTTTTTATTTTTCTTTATTATTTTTTTATGTGTATGAGTGCACTGTCGGCATGTAGGTTGGTGCACCCATGTGCCGTGGAGGTCAGAAGAGGGCGTTGGATTCCCCTGGAACTGGAGTTAAAGACAGTTCTTAGCAGCCATGTGGGTGCTGGGAATTGAACCAGGGTCCTCTGCAAGAGCAGTGGGTGCTCTTCACCGCTGAGCCATCCCTCCAGCCCCATGCATTAAATGTTTTAAAACCTTACATATCAACTTATTAACTTTGACAAACATGCTTAGAATGAAGCATTCTGTTCACAAATACTTTTCCTGTTGCATATTAGTCTTACTAGAAGTAGAATGGCCTAGCGGTTAAGAGCGCCGACCGCTCTTACAGAGGACCCGGTTCGATCCCCAGCACCCACATGGTGGCTGAGAATCGTCTGAAACTCCAATTCAAGGAGAACTCCAGTTCCAGGGGAATCCGACACCCTCTTCTGACCTCCGCGGCATTGCACGACACGGGTGCACAAACGTGCATGCAGACAGTACATTGATACACATACAGAAATAAATAAAATTAAAAAAAAAAAGAAGTAGAATTCCAGCAACTAAAATGAGAAGATGGTCACCGTGCAGGCAAGTCTGTGGTTTAACAAAGCATGTACAAGGTATCTGTTCAATCATAAAGGAAGAGAAAACAAATATAAAAACATTGTCTTATTTAGCCATAATAAAGTGGTTCCTCGGTGCAAGTTCATCCGCTGAGGTCTATTCAGGCCATCCAGAGTCCCTAGCTGTAAGATCTGTTCTTCCTCACTCATCAGTAACCACTAGTCAATGGTTCTGCTAAGATTGGGAGCTGCTGCATATTTCCACAGTTCACTTCTGTTTTTTTTCCTTGGGTTTTCATGGGTCTTCTTAACGCTTAAACCACAGCTCTCGGACCCTATGAACATGGTCACGAGTATTTGTATGATTCTATTTCCATACTGCCATGCACCTCCTCCTTGGCTCTTTCAATCTTTCTCCCTTCTCTTCCACAATGGTCCCTGTGCCCTGAATTAGTGAAGCTTAATAAAGAAGTCTTATCTGACGACCCATACTGTGTAGCCTCCCAATCTCAATCCTTTGGCCATTTGTCCCCTTTTGTGTTACTGGCCTTCTGTTGTATGAGGGAGCTTCATTAGCAAGAAATGAGAGATTCATTAGTGACTCTTTATCTCTTGTTCTATGTTGCATAACAAACATAGAGCCTTAGGTATAGAGGTTGCCTATTGGATGTGACACTTAGGCTTGGGAAATGCATAGGCAATGTTTGTGACCAGCTGCAGTACACTGTCTCCATCTGGTACAAAAGAAGTTTCTTTGATGAGTGGTGACTAGGATACTTGACTATTAATATAAGGATAAATATTTGGGGGATACTAACTTGATACAATAGGCCAAGGCACAAATGTAAAGATGATTAAGATTGATTGAGATATTCTGTATGAAATAAACACAAATTCAGTAAAAAAGTTAAAGTGGTAAGCTGTATCTTTTCTTTCTCAGCCGTTAAGTTGGTGACATTTTGTCCTGTTGGAACACACAAATCTTTTCCCATAGTTAGCTTTAAGATTTGAATTGCAAGGTTTTTGACGAGAAGGTTTCATGTCTATCTGTACCCCCCCCCTTTTTTTAACCCATGAGTCTCCAGAAGACAGTTGTATTATACATAACTATAGGGTGGAATCTAGGCTCAGATTTCATCAAATTTACCCATGTTGTTTTGGGTGACTATATATGATTAACTTGGAGGGCAAACTTAATTTTTATGTTAAATCATCTTAAAGAGAATGCTACAAGGTGATACTGTACAACAGAGACACTATAGAAGAACATTTTGTATTTGCCAAATTCCCAGAGGTTTTGTTCTACAAATTTTATGTAAAAAAAATGTGGACCAGTTGGATTTATATCGCGCCATTTAGCTCGGAATGCAGTAAAGGTATTGTAATTTATCAGAGATCTGTAACCAATGTTGTGTTAATATACACATATTTACGTTTACTAACTCCTAAAACTGTATCCTGGTACAACGTGTCTTAGACAAAACGTTGGCACGTGTTGAGCTCACATCAATTATATATGCGTTAATCGAATATACACCCTTGCCCCTCACCCACCCCTCCCCCCCTTCCCATTCACCATTTCGTATCGGGTTCGGTCCATTTTTCCCCTGATTGTGCAGTCTTTCTGTTTGTTGTTCTTTTTTTTTTGTTGTTTTTTTAATATGCACCCCTCTCCACGAGAAATATTTATATCCACTGAGTATTTGGGACTATAGAGCCTAGCATCCACATATGAGGGAACACACATTTGTCTTTGTTTTTGTCTGGGACTGTGTTAACTTCAATTCTTCCAGCTTCATATACATATGGTCTCTGTTACACCTAGCAAAGGTTTGGCCGCATAATGATGTTGTCTTTTTTCACCGCTGCATAGAACTCCATGTGTATACATGTACCACATTTTCTCTAATCCACTCGTCGTTGAGGGGCACCCTGGGCTGGTCCAACTTTTTGGCTATTGTGAACAGAGGCTGCATAAACATAGCTGTTGCATGTATCTCTGCAGTAAGAATAGTGTTTTTTTGTGGGTTATATACCCAGGAGTTGGTATGACTGGGTATGGAAGGCTCGTTTTTGAGTCTTCTAAGGGTTCTCCACACACTGATTTCCATAGAGACTGCACCAGTTTACATTCCACCAGCATGGATGAGTGTTCCCCTTATCCACAACCCCTCCAG